>SSNS01000726.1:0-11785 GCA_006937985.1 Aphyosemion australe | reverse complement strand
GTGAGGCAGACACCTTGTCTACTTTTAAGACTAGGCTCAAAACTTTTCTATTTGATAGGGCTTATGGTTAAATTCTGATGTTAGTCCAGGTTTAGACGAGTGGGGAGCAGAGGGAGGTGGAGTGTACAGCGGGGACTACAGTCGTTAAAGACTTTTCTCCCTGGCCCTGCCTCCCACATGCCTCCATCTAAAAGGCTAGGTTATCCTGAGTTATCTCTGTAGTTATGCTGCTATAGGCTTAGACTGCTGGAGGACATACTGACCACTTTCCACACTCTGCTACTCTCTTCTACCACCACTCTCTAATTATTTCCTGTTATTTCAGCTGTTAACTTTATTTTCTCTCTAAGTGTTTTTCTCCCCAGAAGAAGCTACACTGGCGTTCTGCTGAGCTGTGGTGGCCTCATGGAGGGGGCCATCGGCTGGCACACTGCTGCCAACCACTGAACATTCTCCCTCTCCTGATATTACATCTCACTTTCTTTAACATAGAATGTGCTACAATTAGTTCACCTATTGAATTAATTATAGATTCACTCAGATAAAGACAATAAAGTTTCTCTTTCTTAGAACTTCTACTAAGAAATCACAGTGTAGCCATAGAAACACTACTTGATCTATATGGTGTGTGTATGTGTGTGTGTGTGTGTGTGTGTGTGTGCGTGTGTGCGTGTGTGTGCGTGTGTGCGTGTGTGTGTGGGTGTGTGTGGGTGTGGGGTGTGCCTGCTCTGTCTTCTCAATCCCCAGTGAATCGTAGCGGATGGCTGCTCATACTGAGCCAGGATCCTCTGGAGGTTTCTTCCTGTTAAAAGGAAGTTTTCCTTCCCACTGTCGCTACATGCTTGCTTAGTATGAGGATTGTATCAAGACACTGACACTAGTCAGTGTCTTGATGCAATCTGCTGGGTTCCTTATATAGGAAACATTTTTACTGATTGGCTTAATGAACTGAACTGTATTGAAATGTTTACTTTGTGAAGTGCCTTGAGACGACTCTTGTCGTGATTTGGCGCTATAGAAATAAACTGAATTGAATTGAATTGTGCAGCCCCCCAAAGAAATGCCACCCCACACCATTACTGACCCACTGCCAAACCGGTCATGCTGGAGGATGTTGCAGGCAGCAGAACGTTCTCCACGGCGTCTCCAGACTCTGTCACATCTGTCATGTGCTCAGTGTGAACCTGCTTTCATCTGTGAAGAGCACAGGACGCCAGTGGTGAATTTGCCAATCTTGGTGTTCTCTGGCAAATGCCAAACATCCTGCACGGTGTTGAGCTGTAAGCACAACCCCCACCTGTGGACGTCGGGCCCTCATACCAGGGGTTCCCAAATTAGGGGTCGGGACCCCCAAGGGGGTCCCCACAAGATTGCAGGGGGTCCCCAAAATTATGTATTTGCTGAGGTTGTGAGATTATCAAGACTTTATTTGTAAAAATTACATTTATAAAATCCCAATAACACACTCAGAACTCTATATGAAAGTTATAACTTTGTATGTCTGTATAGAGTTTGTAAATGATCACATTTAATGTGTTTATGCATGTAGGAGTTGGGTTTGGGGGTCCTGGCTTGTCTTGGACATGGGCAAGGGGGTCCTAATGAAAACATTTTGGGAACCCCTGCCTCATACCACCCTCATGGAGTCTGCTTCTGACCGTTTGAGCAGACACATGCACATTTGTGGCCTGCTGGAGGTCATGTTGCAGGGCTCTGGCAGGGCTCCTCCTGTTCCTCCTTGCACAAAGGCAGAGGTAGCAGTCCTGCTGCTGGGTTGTTGCCCTCCTACGGCCTCCTCTGCATCTCCTGATGTACTGGCCTGTCTCCTGGTAGCGCCTCCATGCTCTGGACACTACGCTGACAGACACAGCAAACCTTCTTGCCACAGCTCGCATTGATGTTCCATCCTGGATGAGCTGCACTACCTGAGCCACTTGTGTGGGTTGTAGACTCTGTCTCATGCTACCACTAGAGTGAAAGCACCGCCAGCATTCAAAAGTGACCAAAACATCAGCCAGAAAGCAGGAACTGAGAAGTGGTCTATGGTCACCATCTGCAAAACCACTCCTTTATTGGGGATGTCCTGCTAATTGCCTATAATTTCCACCTGTTGTCTGTTCCATTTGCACAACAGCAGGTGAAACTGATTGTTGATAAGTGTTGCTTCCTTAGTGGACAGTTTGATTTCACAGAAGTGTGACTGACTTGGAGTCACATTGTGTTGTTTAAGTGTTCCCTTTAGTTTTTTGAGCAGTATATATATGTGTGTGTGTGTGTGTGTGTGTGTGTGTGTGTGTGTGTGTGTGTGTGTGTGTGTGTGTGTGTGTGTGTCAGAATTCAGCTAAAAGATATTGAGACATACGTTTTGGTCCATTTCGCCCAGCCCTAGATGGAGTTGTTGTTGCTCGTTTGAATCCCGGGAGGAAAAGTGATAAACTTTAACCCAGCTCCTTTATTGAACCTGACTGTAAGCCACAACAGTGTTTTCCAATGTGTGTGTGTGTGATTAATTTGCAGTCTGTATGCTGACGGGTGAGCATCTGCTCTGTCTGCAACTGGGAAAAGGGGAATGCCATGAGATGACTGGGCCACCTGTGACTGCTTAAGGACAGGGTGGGAGCCCACAGCTGTAAGCACAATAAGAATGACATGCTTCCGATCACAAATATGGGCTATAAAATGTGTTGAGAAATTTCAAATCCTTTAAACCTAACAGGTGGCTGTTTGAACATTTATTAGCCTGGATATTTTCTTCAGCTATCTACTATAAATCTATTTAACAGTTCAGATGAGCATCAGACTAAAGCTAACTTAAAAAACAAGTGTCCCAAAAGTGTTTTTCTGCTACATCAGCGCCATGAAAAGCAAAATGAAACCACACTGAAGTTAGTTTAGGTAGTAAATATGCCAGACGTTCAGCTGAGAGTTTTAAATGTTTCACCAAGTTGTGGCACTGATGCAGCAGGTCTGATCATCTGTTTGTGTTGCTGCTGATCACAGCTGCTCATCATGTGACTTAGTCACATTTTATTGTGACATTTTATTTTTAGATGGTGTTTTCTCTCTACTGTGAAAAGGTTACAAAGATGTTGTTGTACTTTACCTTTAGGCTTCACATTCCATAACATTATTTTATTGAATGAGCAAGTTCACTAGTTTTTTCCCAATACATCTGCAGTGATCTCTAGTATAACTTAATGCCTTGTGAGATCTCTATGGGGAAAACAGCTCTGGTGCTCCTGTTTCAAGAACTGGAAGTTAGCCAGAGGAAAGGTGAGCAGCAGACGGCAGGATCTGGAGTCTTATTTCCTAAAAATCGGACATCTCACTGGCATTTTGTTCTGGAAGTGGGTTCGCTCAGGGCTTTTGTCATCTTACGGAGACGCTGATGCATGCTTTTATCACCAGTAGAATGGATTATTGTAACGCCCTGCTTTCTGGTCTTCCCAAAAAGAGCATCTCAAGTTTACAACTACTACAGAATTCGGCAGCACGTGTCCTGACGAAGACCAGGAGCACATTACACCGGTTTTACAATCATTGCATTGGCTCCCCGTATGTTTCAGGATTGATTTTAAGATTCTCTTAATGGTTTTTAAGTGTCTCAATGGGTTGGGACCTTCTTATCTTGCAGAACTTCTTTTACCTTATGAACCCTCGCGACCTCTGCGCTCCTCCGGCAGCCACCTCCTCGTTATTCCTAAGGTCAGGACACGTACCCACGGCGAGGCGTCTTTCAAGTATTATGGCCCTCGTCTCTGGAACGCGCTGCCGGAGGACCTCAGGGCCACAGGGGACATTCAGTATTTTAAGAGCAGGCTTAAGGCTCACCTTTTTAGCTTAGCTTTTAATTGACTACTATTATTGTTTGTTAGCATGTTTTAGTTTGACTACATCTTTTAACATTACAGTTGTTTTACTATTTATTTAATATTAGTCATTCATTTTTTATCTTTAATTATTTCTACTCAATTACCATTATTAATTGTATTTTATTTATTTATTTTTATTACTTTCATCCATGTTTCCTCTAGGGGGCCCTCTGCCCCGGGAGCGTCATTTGACTACGACGCCCTTGTCCAGACCTGTTGACCTGATGCTCCCGGGTCAGATCGCCCCACCGATGACGTTTCCCAGACTTATGGTTTTCTGAACTCAGCCAGACGCCAATGTCTTGTATTCTTGACGCATGTGTGTGTGTGTGTGTGTGTCTGTGTGTGTGTAGGGGGGGATGGGGTTGGCTGGGAGGGGTGGGTACTGAGGGTTATGTGGGGTTATTTTAATCTGTACTGCACTTTGAGCTGCTTTCAAAGTATGAAAAGTGCATTATAAATAAAATTTGATTGATTAATTGATTTAAAGTAACTTTATTGTTTTGTTCCCTTTTGATCCAGTTGGCAAGCAAAAGTTCTGGCATTTTGTTTAATAATCCATAATTTTCTTATGCTGTTTTCTTTTCTGTACACGTTTTTCACTAATGGAAGAAAAAGAAATGGTTTAATCCCACCTCGCCATAAAACATAGCGCTAGCTTTTTTCTGCGCTCCCTGTTGTACACATTCCTTTTTAGAGATGGTTATGTAACCAGCCTGATGAGCATCAACAGCTCTTTCAGTGAGAGATGCTCAGAAATCTCCTCTCACTGATTGAAACATGTAAATACACATTCTGATAAGCTGCTAATCCTAGATACACTTTAAGTGCTACAGCATGAAGCATGCAGAATGTTAAAAATGAGATCAATCTAAATTCTTCAAGTGTTTGATTGCAGTTTTTTCAAAGAATATCTGAGCTTAGACTGAATTTCTTAATGTAATATTTGTCTTTTTGGGGTTGTGGAGCTAAAAAGGTTATTTATCCTCTTTGACTACTATCTGAGTCTTTTTCAAAATTAATAAATTTGTTGAAACTTTACTGGCGCTCAGCTGAAGCTGGTGCGCTTTAGCATTCACAGAGCATCCTGTCATTACAGAGGGAGGGAAAGAAAAAAGGGAAAAGTGCTGTCAGACATCAATGGATTCTGTTTTTTAGAACATATCAAAGCACGGTTGCTCCGAGGACATGATAGGATGGTATACCTGTTTTTATCTCCGAATGCTGCCCTGATGTTTTCTGAAGCCTGCCTACCACTAACACAGCCTTCAAACTATTATCTCCCTGCTTCCTTCCTCCTCACCCCTCCTCCCATCGTCCTCCTCACGCAGGAACATAAAAACACTCTCTGCAAGTCCCTGTCTCAGCGAAAAAACACTGTGAGAAATAATGATGATGGTACACAGGGAGTAAAAAGTGGTTAATAAAAGGAAGAGCAGCTTTGTAGTTTGCAGTGTGGTTAAAAAAAGCTGATTAAAAGAAAAAAGTCTTTCCAGTGTACAAACATGTATATGAGAAAATATTACCACCTCAGCTGAAGTGAAGAGGAAGAGGAGGATTTTTTGGTGTTTTTATTGGAGGTAAATTAAAGCTGCGTAAAGCAGCGATTATGTAAATTCCTCCACATAACAATGGAATCATCATTGGGAGCAGGAAGTTCATTAGGCTCAGCGAGCCCTAATATGGGAATGTTTTAGCAAACACACAGAGCAGATTGATCAGTAAGCTCATTCATGCCAGATTTCTCTTATAAGCGTTCGACTTTGTGTTTAAACGTGTCAGTTGGGATGCTGCACATTATGCTGTATTTTCTTAGTCGTCTGTGCAGCCTGAACTTATACAAGTAGCTACAACTTGGACTGTAAATACATTTGAGACTTTTTTTACTCTAACTTGTTATTTTTTTATGAATAAAATGAAGAATAGCTTTGAGAGTGAAAAAAATCTAATCATCTGCTGAATTAACATCATCTTAGTAATGTTATTAATCTGTATGAAACTGAACAAAAACCCTAAAAGTTTGGTTTTCAGAGACTTTGGACAGCTTTTAATGAAATTTTGGCAAACATTCTTGATAATAAATTTTCCACTAAAATCCTCTTCCCATTGAAAAAAAATATCCTTAATTAGTTTGCAAATTTTTTCTTCTTAATTTAGGATCAAAATGGTGTTTTTTAAAGGACAACAAATCTCTTATAGTAGATATTTAGGGGAGAGAAAAAACATCGGTCATGATGCCCAGGCTGCCGCTCCCTCCTCACCCTAACCCTCTCCACCTGCATCACGTGATCACTTCATCATGTCCACCTGCTCCACTCCCTATACAGACCCAAGCCAGACACCAGCAAGACGCCAGAAAGCTCTTTTGCCAGTAAATTTTCCAGCACTCACAACCCTTCATGAATCTAAGACTCTACCTTGTTTCTGCATCTCGACCACCCCTCGTGCCGGTCCCCTGCCTGACAGATTACTACATATATCTGACCACCTGGATTCTCGACCACGGACCTGCCTCTCGGATTCTGCCCTTGGCCTGTCTCCTTGTGCTTCCCACGGATCTCCCCGGCTCTGAACCGCACTTCCTCCCGACCAAGCCTCCGCCTGCTGCTCATACAGTTCTGGTAACATCCCACCTTGACTGTTTATTAATAAAGCCTGTTAAAACACTTTCCTGTGTCTCAGTGTCATCACGGGTCTCCAAGTTTGGTCATAACAACATCACTGACTTTAATCTCTGAACAAATTCAGATCTAATCTAATTATACTGTAGTTACTTTTTTCCTCAAGTCTTCCATTTACTTCTCTCAGCATGTCTGTTTTAGCAGGAACCCGTCTAATTACTGGGAAACCTGCTTCTGACCAAGCTAAGATTTTCTGCACCGTTTCACATCAGACTCCTTGCTGTGACAAAAAAAATTACTCTGAGAAACATCACAAGACTCTGTCAGAGCTGCCCTGAACACCTTAACCCACAAGTCTTTACAGCATTTCTCCACTGTGCTCACTGACACTTCTGTTTTGGTGGTCCGTGAGCGCGCTGCAAGCGCTCCAGTCCAGACCTGCGTTAAAGTCCCGCCTCCTAGTTTGACAGCAACAGGCAGCTTTCTCCACACAGTTTATGCAAGATTGAAACGGGAGACTGTCATGCGGGACTTGAGTCTCAATTTGCGGGATGTGTGAAAAGTAATGAAAATGTAGGACTGTCCCGCAAAAAGAGGGACATCTGGCCACCCTGCATTTAGCAGGCAGCACGTTCCTTTGTCCCCGAAAATCAGACTAAGAAAATCCAACATGTTTGAAAGCTCAGATTTATGATCAGAATGGACCAGAGAAGGCATTCTACCCTTTTCCAACTCAAGACCATGGTCTCGGATTTAGAGGAGCTGATTCTCATCCCAGCTGCTTCACACCCGGCTGCGAACCGCTCCAGCGAAAGCTGGAGATCCCGGTCTGATGAAGCCAACAGGACCACATCATCTGCAAAAAGCAGATGATGGTAGGTAGGATTATCTGATAAGAATGTGTTTAGAGCCGTTATGGTAATCGTGCACATCCTTAAATTATCAGAAAGGAGGATTTGGTCAAAAGTCGGCATGTGAACCTGGCTTAACCTGACAGGGTCTTAAAATCTTGCTTGTCAACACAATTAGCCCATCAGCCAATCACACGACAGCTACTTGGAGCATTCAGAAATCTTAATGTGGTGAAGACAGCATACTGATGTGAGCATCATATTACAGAAGAAAGGGGATTTAGTTCTCTTTGGGTCTTGGTGTCAGATGGGTTGGTCTGGAAATCTCAGAAGCTGCTGATCCACTGGGATTTTTACACCCAACCATCTCTAGAGTTTATGGAGGAAAATCCCTGAGGAATGTTTCTAACATCTTGTTGAATCTATGCCATGAAGAATTAAGGCAAACCTGAAGGCAAAGGGGAGTCCAGACTGGTCAGAGACAGATTTAGCTATTAAAGTGGACAGAGATGACTTTTTCGTTTTCATGACAGAGTGTGCTCCAGCAGATTGAATCACCCATGTTGGGGGGGGTGGCTGCCAAGGCTGAAGTAGGTGGAGGTGAATACAAAAAGACCTTTGAGTATCCACAAAGAAGGACAGAGACCAAAGCTGCAACCCAGAGCCTCCAGTAAGATGGCCAAAAATAATTTAATGGAAAAGGGTCCGATGGTTCTTATTCAGTCACGACTTTGACACATTCAGTTCCTGTCAGATTCAGGTTTTTCTAAATGAGTGTCTCTGAATTGAAAATGTTATTTCATGCAGAGTAATGGCATCCAGTGAGTTAAGATCAGTGGTGAAGACTGAAGTTTATAAAGAATGTGTGCGTTAGTTCTTTCTGTCTCCACTTGAAGTTGTTTTTGTATAACTTGTGTCTGAAATCTCAGACATTAATGCGTTTCTTCAGTCTGAAGATGCTTTTGAAGAGGAAATAAGAAAGAAACGGAACATTAAAGAGAAGCGCAGCAGAACTAAAAAGCAGCACATTTGACAGGACGTATTTGATGTGAGATCATGGCACCTTTTCAAGGCTCGACTGAAGATCCACCTCTTCTTATTGTCATTAGCTTCTAAAACATCTGGATGGGGGGTGGAGACAGATGAGTCTTTCAATTAGTGGAGGTGTGAAGCTTTTAGAAATCACAGAAACATCTTCACTGACCCTGAAACAGGTCTGAGGATTCAGGTGGAGACTCAGAATCACAACACGTTTGCATGAAATGATCAGAAGTCATGTGGACTCTTCCTGTCTTTACCGTTCAGCGCCGTTGTATAAACAACCATCTAATGAGACAGCTGACCCTGCTGCCTGCCTGGCTGCATCACACTCATTCAGCACACAGATGCAGTCTGTAGTTGATGAGGAGCGAAAAACCAATATGGACAACATGGAAAATGTAAAGAAACAACACTAAAAGAGAAAGAAAACAGGATCTGGCATTGTAAAGTTGCACCATCACATTGTCTCATGCCTCGAAGCGCTTGACTTCTTTTTCTATTCTCAGCATTAGGCGGGAAGGCTGGTGCATCATCTGTTTATCTCTCGTCACACCAGATTCAGCTCCAGCTGCATCTCAGATGCATCTCTTAAGGAAAAAGAGAGGGGGTGAAATAAAACCAAAGAAAAAAGGCCTGAAGCGTTAACCAGCATACAGTAGGTATGCATGTATGTATGTATTTGATAGGGACAAGTATGTACATTTGACCTATAACACACTATCAGGTCTGCTAGCCTAATGCCTCGTGGCTTAGTGTGTAAAACAGCCAGTTAGGAAAGAAGACAAAAACACAATGAGAGAGTGAACTTTGCCTGGGTTTTTGAATCTTTCCTCTCACGCGTCTCAAGGGCAGCCTGCCTCCATTATTCATAACTCAGCTGTTCTAAGGTGCCCATATTTACACTTTTATTGCAGAACCAGCGAGTGACTTTTCTCTTTTTAATATTGCTGCTGCCGGCCCTCTGACTTCTGCAGCCAAAAAACCAGCCAGAATTGCTTTGGGGCAAAAAAAAGTGCACGGATGGGTGGCAGCCTGGTGATTTTTATAAACAAGATCTGTAATATAATATTTGCCATGTGAATTATTGAACAGAGTTTTATTATTCTTTTCCAACTCCGCAGGAATTTTTGGAATGATTCTAATTTGATTATTCTCCAACTGTGGTTCCTGAGGACGTTGATTTGAACCGGTTGTTCAGTTTATAAGCTTGACCCCCCCCCCCCCCCCCCCCCCCCATATTCCAGCCAGAATTGACAAAGCTTCTCAGATGAGAAGTGAAACATCTTCAAGAAACCAAAGAAGTCCAGCTGCCTTCATTCGAACCCCTTTGGATTACCTTGACCTGGATGACTGAGAACCTCCGCCAGCTTATTCAGACGGCTTTGACCACAGCTCCATGCTTCGCTTAGAGAAAACTGAGAAAAAACAAACTTACAAAAGTCTCAGTCTCAACCAACAATGGTTAGAAATCACTATGTGGCCAAGGGCCAGCCTTCTAGGCAAATGAAGAACACTATCTGAGTCATTTTCAAAATTAATACATTTTGAATGAATCACTGTTAATGAATCTTTGGAGAGTATTTACCAGTAACTGTCTCATTCAGACCTGATTTCTCACCAAATGGAGCGAATCTGGTCAGAAAACAAGCTAAGCAGGTGGTACGTAAACTTCCTGACACCAGAGGGGCGACTGCCAACAGGTTTGAAAATGACCCGATCCACCGACCGCAGGCAGATTGTTATAGTGTCGATATTCCACATATAATACCTCGCAAGGACAGTGGCACTGTTCTGGTGTGTCTTACACAGATATGAGTCTGATATGTTCTCACTGGGCGACCTGAGTAGATACTGTTGAAGAGCTGTCCCCGATGGATAAAAAAATCCATGGCCAGCGACTGTAGTTTGAGCTGGTTTATCCTCTGCACCAGGCCGTCTGTCAGTGACTTGGGTTTTACTCCCCAATCCCATCCAGGCCCCTGTGGGATTTGGGAATAAAATGCTATCAAAAGTGGAGACAGGATGGAGTTACGGAATGAGACGCATATCTTATTTATTGTATGTGCTCAGACTGCTCAGGAGCCTTGTGCTTAACAGGAAACAGACATTTGTCACAGTTGTTTTTCACCACTTTCCAGGTGATTCAGCTGACACCACCTCAGAGAAAGAAAAAAATTCTGAAGCAATTTGTAATACACCTGGGAGAATATCAATATCCAATAATGAATGTTACTTTATTTTAGCATTCATTTTGCACAAACTGCAATATAAGGAACATTTGAACCTCACATAACAAAGCCAACTTTGAGGAAACGGAAGATAATATCCAGTGTTTGTTTATTAAAACCATTTTGTTTTAAAAAGTCAGAAATGTCTTTGTTTTGTTGTAGCCAGCGTGGTTTGCCCAGAACTAATGGAGCGCTCCTCTGAAACTCCGACAGGCAGACAGCTGTGATTCAACGTCTGCACAGGTGAAACCTCCATGTTGACACATCAGAGGTAAATGGGTCACGAGTGCAGCGCTCACAGGAGGAATGGAAAGGCATGCAAGAACAAAACAAAGGAGGAGAAAAGTGTGTGTGTGTGTGGGGGGGGCATCAGGGAGGTGCATTGCTGAGCCTTAAGTTGTGTTGTTGTTTTTGTTGTTGTGAGCTACAGGAGGGCAGCTGAGGTGATGATGTCACCGAGAGCGGCTGGCATATAGGGCAGCAGCTGCCTCATTTCTCAGCCGTTCCACATTTTTGCACAGTGTTGTGAAGGAGATGTCAACTGAGCAGAAACCTATCTGACAGCTGAGAGTGAAATGAGGTGAGAAATCAAAGTCACATTCTATTTGGGAACATCTCCTCGGTGCCTATCTGCAGGCTGAGATCACCAACAGTCTGCCTGTCCTACCTCTTCCTCTCCCACACGATCTTCCTCTTTCCCTGCAGTTCCACACAGGAAGGACATCACTATCTGCTCCCTAAGATAACATGTTTTCTTCTAGATGTCCAGAATGTTTACAGTAAAGTTTGTGGTTATGTCCCCTACAGATACAACTTTTAATTCTCTCAAAGCTTGGTCATTTAATTTTCAGTTAAAATTGTTTCAGTAAGAACTTCTTGTTTTAGACATCCCAGATGTAAAACTGAGCGCTATCGCAGATCCTTCATCCCCTCTGCTGTAAGAGTGTAAAACTCCTCAGTTTAAGCTGTACTGGTATCATCCTGGTACACAATAACACCAATGCAATATTCATGTGTTCTATACTTGTGCAATACCGGATTCACATTGTTGTCTGTGTCTCTTACAGTATGCTGCATAGTGCTGGTACCAAGTTTGTTTTCATCTTTTATTTGTGGTTTTTTTAGTGATCTAAGATTACAATACTAGATTACTGACTATGTGTATATACATG
>SSNS01000725.1:176347-205175 GCA_006937985.1 Aphyosemion australe | reverse complement strand
GAGACAGACCTTAAGCTCCCAGATGCCGCCTCGGCGTTGCGGCAAATTGGCGGCATTGTTTTATAAAAGAGGCTTTAGTGTTGCACGCCTGTGGGAGGGCAGCTGATCGTCGCACACGCCTCCCCGCTCTGCAGCCAGCTCAGTGTCTCTTGGGAGCTCCACAATGGGTTGAAAAAAAACAAAACATGCTAAAAACTACTAAAAGCATGCACTTAAATTAAATAAAATTGTAAAAGTCAAGCATGCAAATAAAAACACATTTCCCACTGTGTGACACATACAAGATAAAAAGTGAAAGATATTCATTGTAAGTTTACATATTAGAACAAAACCAACATGGATGCTGCTAAGGGCTCCAAACTTCTAATGTAGGAGGGATGAAGCACCCTTGTATTTTCTACAAATGTTTGTCCAGTTCTCACCCTTTAACATGTCAATTATGCATCAAAATATGTGATTTAATCAGAAATAATGAGTTTAGTTAGTGGAATGTCATACAGCATAGACAGAATTAGCAAAAACAGCAGGACTTTTAGAAAGCAGGTGAGAAAACCCTGCCTCCTCTGGAGCTCTGTTGCTCAGGTAGACTTTAGTACATAAATCATTCATAGTTTAAACAGGTCAAATGTTTTACCTCCATTCTGAAGCATTAGGATGCATTTGTGTAAACAGGTTTGTGCTCACCCACACCCAGAGCTGTGGCCGGTATAATAAATGTTCTCCTGTCCCTCAAGAATTCAGACAAAAGTACAAAAGGTTTATCAGACTTATATTTATTAAAGTATTTCACAATGAAACAGTAATATCAAGCTCAACATGATGTAAGCAACTCATTTTCACAATCTATTGAAAAACAGATTTGTGGTGAAATATAGTAAAAAAAACTGTAAATGTTCAGCAATACTTCTCACTAAAAACTATATTTTTATTAAAGTGTTGCACTGCCAAAAATTCAGCATTTTATTTAATATTATTACACGTGAAAGCATGTAATAAACCTGTCCCATGTCACTGACATGAATATAAGTTCTCATAGATTTTCTACAAAATCTGACAGTACGTTTGTCACGCGGGGTGTTATAAATTATAGATTACAATATATTATAAGTTTCTCCTATATTTAAACAAAAGCTGAAAATAAATAAAGAAGTATTTGAAGGTTGAACGTGTAACTTTAACTTTGCAGCTTCACATGAACGTGGGAGCATTCCCGATGTCCAGGCGTCACTGTTTCCTGACACACGTGCATCCCACAGTCACCTCTGTGGGACACCGGCACCAGATGTGATCAGTCCCATTGCATACTCTCTTGAGGACAGAAATCTGGACTTTGATTGGCTCGGCGATCATGTTCTCTATCAAGCAGGTGGTGCACACAGCTTCTTGGATGGATCCATGACCTCCAACTTTAGAACTGAAACAAAACACACAGAGAATGGGTCCATGAATACACCAGCCCAGAGGCAGATTGCTGCTCTTGCTGAGATTGAGTTTAAAAGAAAGGAAACTTAAGCTTGTACACATCCACCTAAAGCTCTAAAAATCAGAATCATGTTTAAAGCCAGGATAGTCACATTAAAGCAATGGTTCTGGATTTACTTTTGCATTATTCTGACAGTCACACATTTAACAAAAGAAATTTAGGACAAAGTCTCATGAGTCCAGAGCTAAGGCAGCCCCCTAACCTTTTAACCGACAGTGACTACCTGACTGTAACCCCTCAGACGGAAGTAAACAGCAGTGTTTGTACCGGTTCTGCAGGGTCCAGGGTGCCACTGAGGACTTCCCCAGTTCTGACACGTGTTTGAAGTACTGAGTCTCACGGTGCTTTACATGATAGCAGTCTTTACCACAGGCCATGGGGCTGACTGTCCCCATCAGTCCAAAAAAGACCTGGATAGATAAATGAACAGAGGGAACATCACACACAAGTTTGTGAAACTATTACACAATAAAAGAGTTTACATCCAAACACTTCCAGATTCTGTACAACACTCACCAGAAAAGCTGTGAGATGCATCCTGATGCAGAGCGTCAGCACCAGACCCAAACAGGAGCACGTTCTGTCAGAGAACTTGTTTATTCTGGCCCAAGGCACGCTGTGTCTGTCCCACATGCACTGCAGCATGCTTTTATCCTCTCAGCTGTGATGAAAGTGCTCATTTGCATGTTGAAAATATTACGGAGGAGTTTCTGGACCGGAGCCAGTGTGTTTAGCTTTTGGTTCAGGTTCATTCAGTCCAAACTGCTGAGGTTCTAAAGCAAACTTTAGTCTATAGGACACTCTGAAATCTTACTTTCTCAATTTGTTCAACAGTTTGGCAGTAAAATTAAAACCTACATTGAATTCACAAACGATTTGATCATATTTATGTAAACCTTCTATGTTTTATGTGTGATAATTACTGACTGTCTGCCATAAGTACATATTTATTTATTATTCAATTCAATTCAATTCAGTTTATTTATATAGCGCCAAATCACGACAAGAGTCGTCTCAAGGCACTTCACAAAGTAAACATTTCAATACAGTTCAGTTCATAAGCCAATCAGTAAAAAAGTTTCCTATATAAGTACTATAAATGATAACCAGAACTCCTCTGAGCCTTTCACAGTGGTTGTGTGACGTGGTTGATTGGGGAATCCGTGATGTTATCTTCGGCAACACGTGGAAAGGTTATTCCTGTAGGAGTGGTGAGGGAGACCGGGATTCCACAACACGTGTGACAGGAAGCCTGCATGAACGCCTACACAGCAGAGACGGCATGCATGCTGAAACATGTCCCACTGAGATCCAGGCCCTCCTCCAGCTTTCAGATAACAAATATTACATCATACAGACATGAAAGCTAGCAAATACAAACCTGCAAGCACAAAAGAGTATCAAAGAAAGTATCTGTTACGTTAGGGTTTATGGCTGATTGATGTTAAAATCGAAGGCATGAGGCACTGGCGGCCGATTTAAGAGAACAAAGTAGTTGCAGAGGTTGTAATTTTATTATTGTAAACACGGTCAGGACAGAGGAGAGGTTCCTGTCAGAAATAAAGAAATAATGGTTCGATATAAAATTAAATATGAAGAAATGTAGAGAAACGGACTGAAAGTTCCATTCTGTTGTCAATTACAGTTTACATTTAAGGAGTTGTCTGCATGTTCTGTTTAGTTTTGTTCTTGTTAGAAAATGTATGTTGACACTGCAGCCTCCTCTGAGCTCAGGAATCTGCTCAGGAACCACTCTGGATCCTCAGCAAGCGTCGGTGTGCCACCGGTCCGGAGGACGCGTCCCCTCCAGAGTCTCGGTCAAATCCTCTAGTAACACTAGATCAGCCATGCTACAATGTCAGACACCTGTCGGTCACATGTCTTTTATAGGTTTTAGCACCATTCATGCGACAAAGCTGTTTTTTCCACTGAAATAATTATTTATTGGGTAGAATAATTAGTGGATGAGGAACACGCGTGGATGACTGAGACCTTCAGAATTGTGGTTCCACCGTTCTACCACTAGATGCTGTTTCTACGCATGGTCTGAAGTTTTCTTATATAGGAACATTTTCACACACAGGTACAAAATGATGAATACCACACAATCCATAAATTTGTTCATACGCACGATATACGCACAGATCTGTGCGTAAGTACGGTTGATAAATGAGAGCCCTGGAGAGGTCCAATGGAGTTCACACAATATTACCAAAGAAGATTTATAAAACAGAATTAAATAATGACCATGATTCAGAAGCTTCAGTTAATCCAATTTTACATAAAGCTACACTGTCACTACAGGCTTACTTAGTATGGGGACTACTGTCACTAGTCAGTGACTCCATGCAATCTGCTGGGTTTTCTTACATAGGAAACCTTTAACAAATTAGAATAATGAACTGAACTCAATGCAATGATAAGTAGGTTCAATTGGAATGTTCACTTTGTGCGTGCTTGTGTGCGCTAATGATGGGAACTCCGGCTCTTTTAAGAGAACCAGTTCTTATGGATCGGCTAACTAAAATGAACCGGCTCTTTCGGCTCTCAAGCGGCTCCTCACATTTTTTGTTTCTTGAATGAATTTCATCACCAGAAATGATGCTAAACTGTGTTTTAACTGAATAACTAATCTACAATATACATTATATCTAATTCTTATTATTTAAATAAGTTACTTTATTCAACATGAAGCAGAGAGCTATAAAAACACATTTTAAATGACAAAAACAAACTCAAGTAAAAACAAAGTAAAATATTTATTAACTTTATTAACATCATGCCCCGCACATCCACGTCATCCATAAAAGCCGGAAGTAGACGCCACCTCGCCACTCAGTCATCGATTCTTCATGTCAGAGTTTCGAGCTACCCAGCTCTTCTTCGAGCCTCACCGCTCTCAGCTTACTCGAGCCTACCAGCTCTTCATCCGAGCCCCTCCGGCTCTCTTCTCGAGCCTACCGGCTCTCCTCCGGAGCGTCTCCTGTTTCTACCGGAGCGTCGCGACTCATCAGGCTTCCCGCCTACCCGCAAGTAAGTTAATCTCTTACTTTCCGGAACAACGCTGCGTTCCCGCTGCCACTCGGGTTCAGCGCTGTTGTTCGTAGATTAAATTGAGTGCTAGCTGCTCCCAATGCTCGATTATCCTGTGTCTGGGTTTTCTAACCACGCTACACTCTCACGCCTTCACGTGAGAGCTTTTGTGACAGGATGACTGAGTCTTTCGACCCAGCGGAGTTCGGGCGCATGCGCGCTGATCTCCACGGCCTAGTCGATTGGCTAGTCACCAAGGTGGACGCCATGTCCACCGTTATGATGCATCTGTCTGCCTCCGTGACCCCTAGAAGGAGAAACAGGAAGATTCCGGAGGATTACAGTTTGGTCTTCCTGAAAGGTGGAACGGTGTGGACGGCAGCCCTGACGGTCTACTGGCGACACTGGACATGATGTTTGAATGCCAGCCAAACAAATATGCCACCGCTCGGTGGCACCCCTGCTGTCCGGGATGGCTCTGGAATGGGCCGCAGCGCTATAAAACAACAAGGCCTCATCCTGCCAGAACTATGCCACCTTCGTTGAAGAACTGCGAAAGAGTTTCGTTCCTCCAAGCAGTGACATCGGGGCCGAGGCCCGGCTGCTCAAACTCCATCAGGGGGACCGGCAGGTGTGCAGCTACGTATCAGAGTTCAGGACCATCGCGGCCAAGGTTCCCTGGGGAGACGCTGCCTTCAAGTCTGTGTTCACGGAGGAACTGGCCAGCTACATCAGGGATGAGATGGTGGGACGCGAACTGCCCCCCACTCTGGACGAAATGGCGGACCTAGCCCTCCATATCGATCAACGGGTCCTGGCCCGACCACGAACCTGGGGAGTCACGACACCTCCTCAACCCACCGGTCCAACCGCTCCACCTGCCCCAGCACCAAGAGAGGAGCCCATGCAGCTGGGCTCCCTACCCCCTGCCGAGAAGGCACAACGCCGCAAGGAGGGCCTGTGTGCCTATTGCGGCTCTCCCTCCCATGGCTTGCCTCAGTGTCCGCTGAGGCCATTAAAAGACCAGGCCAGGTGATCATAGGGGGCGTTTTACCTGGCCCATCCCACATCACCGCCTCTAACACCCGGTTCCTCCTACCCGTCACCCTACACCTCTCGTCCGGATCCACCGAACTCAGGGCCCTGTTGGATTCAGGGGCTTCGGACGACTTTATGGATCGAGATCTAGCCAACCGGCTCCTCATCCCCCCGACTAAACTAGACCGGATGATCCCCGTCACTTCCGTCGATGGACGATCCCTGGATTTATTTCCCATCCGCCATTGCACCCCCCCCCCCCCCCTCGTATGAGTGTGGACGAACATCAGGAAATCATCCGTTTTCTCCTCGTCACTGCCCCTGCCACTCCGCTCATTCTGGGCCTGCCAAGGCTGTCTCTCCACGACTCCAACGTATCCTGGTCCACAGGCCGACTGCTCGGATGGGGACCGAGATGCACCCTTCACCGCTCACCGCCTGACACTCCCCAGGCTAGTCCTCCAGACACTATCTTGGACGCCATTCCTTTGCCCTATCGGGATCTGGCGGCCGTGTTTGACAAAGGATGGGCCGGTGCCCTACCGCCTTGAAGGCTGCACGACATTGTAGCGTGGGCTAGTGCCACATATTTAAAGAAGGTAAATATAAAATGAAGATAAATATAAAAAATATAAAAATAAATTAACAACAATAATTAGGAAACAAAAACAATGTTACTATGGTGAACTGTTGAATAAGAATAAAGATAACATAAAAGCTACATGGGGAATAATAAACAGTGTGACAAATAAAGACAAAACAAAATCCGTACTTCCTGATTACTTTGTCAAGGAGAATAAAGACATTCATGATGTGAAAGAAATCACTAATGAATTTAATGATTTTTTTGTAAATGTTGGTGCAAATTTGGCAGGTAACCAATCAATAATAGAAGACAAATTGCATACAGTATGTTATAATGTCAACAGTATTTTCCTTGACAAAGTAGAAAAAGAAGAAATAAGAAACATTGTACAAAACTGTGGAAACAAACAATCAACTGATTACGAGGACTTGGATATGATGACTGTAAAAGCTATAGTAGAATCTGTTATTGATCCATTTACTTATATCTGTAATTTGTCACTTTCAACAGGAATCTTCCCTGACACAATGAAAATTGCTAAGGTGATTCCATTGTTCAAGGGTGGGGATAAACACAATTTCTCTAACTACAGGCCAGTGTCACTGCTTCCACAGTTTTCCCAAAATAATAGAAAAATTGTTTGTTTCAAGGTTGGATAAATTCATTGAAAAAAATAATATTTTAAATAATGAACAGTATGGCTTTAGGACCAAACATTCAACAGCAATGACAATAATGGAACTAATAGACAAAATATCTACAGCAATAGACAATAAACACTACTTCATTAGTATTTTTGTTGACTTGAAGAAAGCATTTGATGTTATTGATCATTCTCGGTTACTTCATAAAATACATCAGTATGGAATAAGAGGTGTGGCTCATCAATGGGTTAAAAGTTATTTAGAGAATAGAAAACAATTTGTACAGCGAAACAACACTAAATCAGAACTGGTAATTATGGAGTGCCACAAGGGTCGGTCCTTGGACCTAAACTGTTCCTATTATTTATTAATGACCTTGTAAATGTATCTAAGCTACTCGGTACTGTTTTATTTGCTGATGACACAACATTGTTCTATTCAGGGTCAGATATTAATGAAGTAACTAGAGTGATAAATAATGAACTGATAAAAGTTAACAACTGGTTTAATATAAACAGACTTTCACTGAATCTTAACAAAACAAATTTTATATTGTTTAATGACAAAAAAAAACAAGGATGTAACAATAAAAATGGATGGAATGGAAATTCAAAGGGTGAAAGAAACCAAATTTTTAGGAGTCATAATTGATGAAGCTCTCACTTGGAAGTCACACATAGGTTATGTCAGAGGTAAAATTGCCAAAGCCATAGCAGTACTACATAAAGTCAAGTTTTTACTGAATAGTTCTGGATTGCTGACATTGTATAACTCACTGATTGTTCCATACTTAACTTACTGTGTAGAAATATGGGGATCCACATGTAAAACTCATACACAACCACTGTTTATTTTACAGAAAAGAGCATTGAGAGTCATTAATAACAGTCGCTATAGAGATCCGTCCAATCCGTTATTCATCAAATATAAATTACTGAAATTTAATGATTTAGTTGATATACAAATATCACAAACAATGTATAAAGCAAATGCAAATACTTTACCCACCAACATTCAGAAAATGTTTGAAAAAAGAGTCAGTAGTTATATGTTAAAAGGAACAGAAGTATTTAAAAAACCTAGGTTTAGAACCAGAATGAAGGAGATGTCTATTTCTGTAAATGGTGTGAGATTATGGAACAACCTTAGCAAGGACATAAAAGAATCAAAGTCATTAAATATATTTAAAAAAATTATTAAGTCGCGTGTATTACAGAATTACAATAATCAAAATTAAGATAACGTCTGATTAGGTTTGTAAATTACAAGAATATAGTTTCATGAATCTGTGTTTTGTTTTGTTGTTGAGAAAATTATGGAAGAATTATTAAAAGGTTTGGTTTTGTAAATAGGGGCAGTTAACATAAGATATTTCTTCTTTCTGTCCCTTTTCATTCAAATTGTTTGTTTGATTTATTGTTTTATTTTTTTATTTTTTTATTTTTTTGCATTTTAAATTTTTGAATGAAAATGAAATAAAGTGAAAAGGATCAATGAAAATGTAATATTCCATATAAATATGAATTATTAATCTTAATAATCTTTAAATGTTAATTTAACATTTCTTTAGGCTATTTTATTCTATAAGTAATCCGCACACTTCAGAATAATTCAGACTGAGTCAAGAAAATAGTTATAAAAATAAATTTAATACTATATTTCTCAATCAACACAGGACAAATTGCAATGAATGATGGTTATTCAAGATACTGAGACAATTAATGAGGTGATGTAGTGCAAGCTAGATGAGGTTGCCTAAACAGCATATGTGTCTTAGATCTATGATGTCTGGGTTAAATCAAATTTGGATGGTTTAATAGGTTATCAAATTAATAAAGACCATTTGACACCAGCGTGCAGGGCTACTTCACCTGTGTGCGGAAGCTCCCGGTGACTCAAGGGTATTAGAGGTCAATGCTGACGAGTGTCAGAGAGGAGGCCTCTGAGGTACCGAGCTGTAGCGGGCCCGGATACAAACCGATGATCTGGGTGACTTCCAAGTGACTGCGTCGTCTGGTGGATTTGGTTTAGCTTAGAGGCAGTTCACAAAAATAGTTGATCTCGATCAAAAAGAAGAGGGTGGTTCCTTATATTATTATTTATTAAGCATTGCTTTTCCTCGGCTGGCCAAACCAAAGAAGCAAGGCTTGTTGTCTTAGGTTCACCCTTTGAGAGGAGTGGACCTAGTCAGGACTTGGTTTGTTTCAGGAACTTGCAGGAACTGATGTGTTCTGGCCGAGCCGGAGGTTTTATCATCCTAATTGTTTATTAAATTGGGCGAATCAAATCTTGACACATTCAAATGGGTGTTACCAAAATACCTCAGACATCAGGTTTCATCAACACTTAAAGATGACTCAGCTTAATGTGGTGTGCATCTTAACTTAATGTGAGTGCGGATTAACATTCAAACATAATACTATTATTTGTAAATGTTTATCTGATGATGATTAGCATTACTTGAATGAATCCTAAATGTGTAATTAAAGATATGAAAACAGGAACAACGTGCATTTTCTCCATCATTCATTATATTATATGATGATTCAAATTTCACATAATGATGATTCAAATAGTATGATTATGCATTCAGATTGTATTTGTAAAAGTCTTTCAACGAGTCAGGAAAGATGAACTTTATTCGAGAAAGAGATAGGAAAGTCTTGCGTCCGAGGCCTTGATGTGACGTCTCTGTGATAGTTGCAGGGAAATCGTAGACCAAACTAAAGTACATGTCTCTGGGCAGATATCAGAGTGTCTGCAGCCTCGACGACCTGTAAGTTAAAGTGTTACTGAAGTTCATTTAGGAGATAAACCATGGATTGATGTCGCTACAACATGGAGATACGGCTCCAACCTGGCGCGGTCCCTCCTCGTGGCCGCTTGTTCTCCCATTCACCAGCAGAGACCAGGGCGATGGACGATTACATCACGGAGAACCTCTGTCAAGGCCTGATCCGCCCCTCTATGTCACCTGGTGCCACCAGCATTTTCTTTGTCAAAAAGAAGGACGGGGGTCTGCGTCCCTGCATTGACTACCGGGGTCTCATCCAGGTTACTATCAAAGACCGACACCCTCTTCCCCTCATGGACACTGCTCTCAACTCCCTCACTCGACCCACAGTCTTCACCAAACTGGACCTCCGCAACGCTTACCACCTGGTTCGCATTAAGGAGGGGGAGGAGTGGAAAACCGCTTTTATCACACCCACCGGACACTGGTAGTATCTAGTTATGCCCTTTGGCCTCTGCAACAGCCCTGCCATATTCCAGCGGCTCATCAACAATGAGGGGTCGCTGGGTCTTTGCCTACCTCGATGACATCCTCATCTACTCCCCCACTATGGAGGAACACCTACACCATGTCCAAGCAGTTCTCACCCGACTCCTAGAAAACAACCTGTTCTGTAAACTGGAGAAGTGCATGTTCCACCAGCCCTCCATCTCCTTCCTGGGGTTTGTCATTACCACCAATGGCCTCTCCATGGACCCCCAGAAAGTCGAGGCAGTTTCTCGATGGCCCCTTCCATCCAACCTCAAGCAGCCACAGAGCTTCCTAGGATTCGCAAACTTCTACCGACGTTTCATCAGCCACTACAGCACCATCACAGCCCCTCTTACCAACCTCACTAAGGCCACCCATCACTCCCGACCTTTCCAGCTAAAGCCCGACACCGCCTTGTCCGCCTCTTCACCTCGGCACCCATCCTTCTCCGTCCCGACCCCGACAAGACATTTGTGGTGGAGGTAGACGCCTCCGATGTGGGTGCCGGGGCAGTCCTCTCCCAACATGGCCCAGATGGGAAACTACACCCCTGCTGCTTCTTTTCCCGCAAGTTCGCACCTACAGAGCAGAAATATGGGGTCGGCGACCAAGGGAAACTGGCAATCAAATGGGCTCTCGAAGAGTGGAGACACTGGCTGCTTGGTGCGGCGAAACCCTTTACCATCTGGACTGACCATCAGAACCTCATCCACCGCCAAGCAGCTCAACCCCCGCCAGGCTCGTTGGGCCCTCTTCTTTGAGCCGTTTCAGTTTCAGCTGGCCTACCGACCTGGCTCCAAGAACGCCAAAGCGGACTCTCTCTCCCGCCAGTTCGCCCCTTCACCTCGCCCACCAGTCCCGGAACCCATCCTACCAGCCGGACAGTTCCTGGCACCTCTTCACTGGCCCATAGAGGACGCCATCCGCCAGGCACTCCTGAACGACCCGGCACCCCCGGAAACACCTCCACACCGCCTCTATGTGCCACCACAGTGCCGACAGATGGTCCAAATGGTCCGGTCACCCTGGTGCCGCTCGCACCCTTCAACTGCTTCAGCGCTCCCTCTGGTGGCCCACCATGGCTCGGGACGTCAAAGAATTCACAGCAGCATGTGATGTCTGCGCCCGCAGCAAGACATCCACTCAACCCCCCGTAGGCACCCTCGCTCCTCTCCCGGTGCCTCAGCGCCCATGGACAGATCTGGGCCTGGACTTTGTTATGGGTTTGCCCACCATAGACGGTCTTGACACCATCCTCACCATCACTGACCGCTTTTCCAAAGCCGTCCACCTGGTGGCCCTGCCCAGCTTGCCCACGGCCAAGAGGACGGCAGAGCTCCTCCTTGAACATGCCGTACGCCTTCACGGGTTTCCCTTGGATGTGGTCACCGACCGAGGTCCGCAGTTAACGGCACGGTTCTGGAAGGCCTTTTGCTGCCTAGTGGGCACCACAGCCAGTCTCTCCTCCGGTTACCACCCCCAAACCAACGGCCAAACTGAGCGAGCTAACCAACAACTGGGCCGCTTCCTGTGTTGCTACGTCTCCAGTCAGCCCTCTCAGTGGCCTGGTTACCTCCTCTGGGAAGAATTATCCCACAACCTGCATGTCTCCTCTGCTACCAGACTGTCCCCTTTCGAGACCTACTATGGGTACCAGCCCACCATCCTCGACCACCAGCCTGAGGATACCGGCGTCCCCGCCGCCCAGACCCTCGTCCGCCACTGCCGGGCCACCTGGATCAGGGCTTGTGCCACCATCATGCGGGCCAACCAACGATACCAGATCCAGCACAATCATCGCCATCGACCCAGCCCGATCTATCATCCTGGGGACAAGGTCTGGCTCTCTACGGCAAACCTATGGCTGAGGGGCACCTCTCGAAAACTGGCCCCCAGATTACTGGGCCCCTATGTCGTGGTCCATAGGATCAGACCCCTCGCCTATCGGCTGTGTCTACCGGCCTCCCTAAAGATCCACCCTGTAGTGATGGTAAACTCGATTCTTTTTACTGAATCGAGTTTGAATGAGTCACTCAACAAAATGAATCAGGTTTTCGAGTCATTTGAGTCACTGAGTCAGTTGCCCAGAGTGCAAAAAAATCTACATTTTCACTCAAACTTATTTGCTCCTCTTTCTATGTAAATCCTACTGCTAAGATGAGTGATTGAAAAAAACTATCAATTTTATACACTGAAATTCATTTTTTAAAATAGTGGTGGAACTGAAATATTATATTTTTTCTGCTTATTATCTTTGCAAAAAGAAAAAGGTGTAGACTGAATATGGCGTCAGTCACACTATCAAAGTTCAGCTCAGGTGAAGGAGCGACTCTTCCCCTGTAACAGCCTGAGTTTCTGCAGCTGACAGCCAGGAGGGAGAGGTGAGTGAGCTTGTAGTACCGCGAGCTTCCACTGGGGGACTCCTATGAGCTGAAACTCAGGTGGGAGTAGTGAGTGATCCATACCGCGAGCAGCGTGAGTCATGACTCATGAGCTGAGCGAGGTTAGCGGTACTGCGAGCCTCCACTCCAATGAGTGACTCGTTTGAGCTGAAACCCGCGAGGGAGGGGGTGAGTGACTCTGAGTGAGGCACGCTACGGAGGAACTGAATGATTCGTTCATGCTACGATTTAGCACCGGACATTTTAAGCTAGCTTTCAGGAAGGGAGGGGTGAGTCGTGAGTGATTCGAACGTGCTGTTAGCAGAGCGATGCTACTGGGAACTAATGAGCTTCCAGGCCAGAGCAGGTAAGAAAATGCTTTTATTAAGAAACTGGCTGTTATTTTTTTCCACAATTTTAATGATAAGCTAGATATATTTCTACTAATGAAATTAGTTTGCTAACAGTAACAGGGACGAGTCAGTAAGTGAGTCAGTTGGGATTGTGACTCGTGATTTGTGAGTCAGTAAAGTGATTCTCGAGTATTGAACGATTCGTTCATGACTCGCACATCACTACCACCCTGTCTTCCATATCAGCCAGCTCAAACCGCTTGTGTCCTCCCCCCTGTCCCCACCGACTCCACAACCTCCGCCTCCTCGTTTCATCGACGGCGACCCCATCTACACCGTTAGGAGGATCCTGGACGCTCGTCGCCGGGGTCCCGTGGAATGCTCCTGGGAGCCCACGAGCGCCATCTTGGACCCCTCACTCATTGCCGACTACCACGCTCGCCATCCTGGTCCGTCGGGAGCCCTCCCTGGAAGGGGGGGTTCTGTCACATCCAAGTCCTGACTCCATCTCCCATCATGCCCCGCACATCCACGTCATCCATAAAAGCCGGAAGTACATGCCACCTCGCCACTCAGTCATCGATTCTTCATGTTAGAGTTTCGAGCTACCCAGCTCTTCTTCGAGCCTCACCGCTCTCAGCTTACTCGAGCCTACCAGCTCTTCATCCGAGCCCCTCCAGCTCTCTACTCGAGCCTACCGGCTCTCCTCCGGAGCGTCTCCTGTTTCTATCGGAGCGTCCCGACTCATCAGGCTTCCTGCCTACCCACAAGTAAATTAATCTGTTACTTTCCGGAACAACGGCGTGTTCCCGCTGCCACTCGGGTTCAGCGCTGTTGTTCCTAGATTAAACTGCGTTCTAGCTGCTCCCAACGCTCAATTCTCCTGCATCTGAGTTTTCTAACTACGCTACACTCTCACGCCTTCACGTGAGAGCTTTTGTGACACTGTCCTATTTTCACTTATTTCCTCACTTTTCTGTAGCTCTGTTTTTCTTACCTCCCCTTTTACAGATATGTCCCCACCAATATTTACAGGTCGGTTCTCGTCGTGATAATAATTGTCCCAGGCATTTTGTGAGCGCCAACCCTCTCCCTGCTTTCACAGTGATCAGAGATGCGCTGAAACCCCTCCACCCCCACTGCCACCCCCTGGTCTCACGGCAATCAAAGGCATGCTGCGTGTGTGCGCGTGCGCACTTCGCGCACCCATTTTGCATTTTGTTAGCGGCTCGGGGGCCTGCAGGTTAGTGATGTGTCAGTCGCGAACAAAACGGCTCTCAGAGCCGGCTCTTTGATGTGACCGATATGAGCCGACTCCCTCTTGGAGAAGCCAGAGTGAGTGACACAGACTGTACCTTTTGGAGTCTTTTCAAAATCTTTTTAAAGTCTGTAGGTGTAAGCCCAGCATTAGAGAGAAGCCCATATGAGATCTGGTATGATGAAAATCGTTGGTCCAATTCACTGGTATCTTGGCCGCAAATCTGCTGGGGAGACATTTATAGCTATTTAATAGAAAGCCATGGATCATTTACTCATAAAAAATTAAATGCTTTCAAAGGTCTGAGGGCCAACGATTATTTTGTTTCAAGGGAAGTTGTGTTGATCTCTTCTGCTAAACAGAAAGCTGTGGCCATGCTAAAAGCAGAGGTCAGACCTGGCCTGCAGAGTAACAGCATGATTCATATCACTCGTGGACAGGAGTCAAGGCCCTCAGTGTTACTTTGGCTTTGTTTCGTCAAGGAAGAACAGACCATTCTAAGGGAAAAAGAAGCCAATAAATGTTACGCTGGACAACTATTCTCAGAAACAAATACTCTAATAGAAGATGACTTTTTAAAAACTGTTAATCAAATATGTATAAACAAAGTAGTAAGCACAGTTTATGTGTGTGAATATATGGGGACCAATACAAATATTTAAATTAATGTAAAATTTCCAAACTGAAAAAAAATGACTTGCTGACCCTTTCTTCAACAACTTCAATGACTTTGCAAATAAACTTAATTTGTTTTTCCCAGTATTTAAAATTTGGTTTAGTTTAAAAAATATTCATTTATGGATAAAAATGTACCCATTTAAGTTAATTTTAACATAAAATCCACTTGTTTATTCGGAACAAAAGCAAGTGTATCATCAAAGGGGGAAAATCGATTTCAATGGATGGCAGCCGTCTCCACATGTCGTTCCAAAAGGTCTCCACAAACTCACAGATGAAAAATAAACTTTCTAAATCTTCTCTCATTTTCACAAAATATGCAACTGTTAACAACTCCTTTAACTTTCACTTAACATATTCATTAGTTAAAGCCCCATTCCTTAACTTTACGGATATATGGTCTCTGTCGCCCTCTAGAGGCTTGCTGTGTAACGTCGCTGTCGTAACATTAAATCTCTCTCTCGGGCAAAAGCGGCATGTTTACATTCCTAATGTCAGGCAAAACAACGAAAACAAACTTTTCCACCTCCACACATTGAATAAATAGTTTTATCAGGACTGTATAACAACTTTATGCTCGACCAAACACAATAACCCTGGTGAAATCATTTATTACTTACCTAGCCATTAGCAGCACGGCTAGGTCAGAGTCCGTAGTTCATGCCGTTCTTTCTAAAAGAGCTCTCCAGGGAGGAAAAGACGGCCCAATAATAACTCTGGTCTTTGCTCTTGTTCTATCATGTTCTTCTTTTCTTTTCCTAGATTCTTCTGATAAGGGATGTCTAGCTTTCTTTGGTGAATCTGCCACTGCTAAACAGTGAGTCTACGTTATACAATTATGGCAAGCCAAAGGGATAAAAAAATTGCGCGTTCTAAACTCGCATTATATCTGCCAAAATGCTCGTTCAAGACGTGAGTTTTGGCGGACATAATGCTCGCTTTTTTTTGGAACTTGGTTCCAAAACAGTTTCAGTCCAGTTCACACCCTCCTGCATCTAATCAACACGACTCACAAACAATAGAGGCTAACGATGCTAACGACTCATCAAGAGGTAGGGAGGAGAGGCATTCACAGGCAGATGCTGCTCGTTGAGCAACAATAGACAGCTACAGTTTATAAGATCGACCCTCCCATATTCCAGTCAGAATTGACAAAGCTCCTCGGATGAGAAGCGAAACGTCTTCAAGAAACCAAAGAAGTCCAGTTGCCTTCATTTGAACCCCTTGGATTACCATGACCTGGATGACTGAGAACCTTCACCAGCAAACTAAAATAACTCAACATCCTCCTTCAAAACCTTCATTTTTTACTTGTTTACTTGACCAGACTACAGAATTAGAAAAAAACAGCAATAAACTTTATACAGAAATTAAAACATATAATAATAATAATTAATGGATTTATATAGCGCTTTTCTAGGCACTCAAAGCGCCTTCCATTATTCACGCACTCTCACATTCACACGCTGTCGGTGATGGTAAGCTACTATGTAGCCACAGCTGCCCTGGGCCGGTCTGACAAAGGCAAGGTTGCCATTTTGCGCCATCAGCCCCTCTGACCACCACCAACACGGGCAAGTCGAGTGAATTGTCTTGCCCAAGGACACAACAGCAGAATACCCTGGCAGGAATCGATCCTGCAATCCTGCAATCACGAGGCAACCTGCTCTAACTCTTGAGCTGCTGCTGCCCTAGATGGGCCTAAAGCATAAATTTTACTTTTAAAGAAAAGTAGAAAGTAAAAGAAACACTCCCAGAGGATTTTGCTCAGTTTGTGTGGCATTAATTCACAAAATAAACAAATAAATAAACTTGACTCAATTCTGATTTCCTCTCATTACTGCATGTTATGCAGGGACTCAGCCTAATCAGAACTTGTGTTAACACAGTTCCCAGACTATACAGGACACACTGTAAAAAAAAATTACCCCCTTTCTACTCAATAAAATTAAGGCAACAGATTACACTCAATATTATCAATTAGATTCAACTAGTTATGTATTTGAGTTAAATTTAATACATTTTTACCTTTAACTTTTACTTATTTAATTTAAGTACATTTAAATAGAGAACAAAAATGAATCAAGTAGATTATACACAAATATATTAAGTTGAATTTAATAATTTTATTTTAGATTCAAATTCAATAATTAATTTTATCCATTAGCATTTATTTATTTAATTTGAGTACATTTAAATAGAGAATGAAAATAAATCAAGTAGATTTTATGCAAAAATATTAAGTTGATTTTATTAATATAATTATAGATTCAAGTTAAATTTAATTAATTTTAACCTTTTACATTTACGTATTTAATTTCAGTATATTTAAATATAGAATGAAAATGAATTGAGTAGAATTTACTCAAAAATATTAAGTTTATTTAAAAATAAAAATCTAAATGTGTTAAAATTACTAATATAAATTGATTACATTTTACATTAATTTAAAGCAAAATAAATTACATTTTACTCAATAAAATTAAGGCAACAGATTACACCTAATATTATTAATTAGATTGAACTTTTTAAAATTCAGTTAAATATAACACATTTGACCTTTTACATTTACTAATCTAAATTCAGTACATTTTACAAGTATAAATGAAGAAAAGTTCACTTTATTATAAATATATAAATGGCACATTCATAAACAAGGTTTTCTGATGTAGACAACTGTAATAACACAGCTAAATTGACAGACAACTTAGTCAACATCCAAAACACTTCACTGTAAACTATTAGAATAGTTTATAACTAAGCAGTGACAACATTCAACTAAAGCTGAAACGACCGTTCATAGGTTTAATTTCAGACAGCAACATTTTACCCATCTCAAAATTGTGCATATGGCCACAAGCAAACAAAAAACGGATTATTTTGAACTGTTACTGATGTAGTGTCAAGCAGAAAGTTCTTAAGTAGAAAGTCTTCAACACTTTTACACTTTGGTTTCTAACAAACTTGGTTAATTTATGAACCATACGTTGAAACATTCCAACAGATCTTAATATCTGGTAAACTTATAACATGTTTATTTAGCCCAGCTTCAACACCTAGAATAGGCATAAAAATCTTTCATAAACCTTAAACATGTAAACTCAGCATCAACTAATTATTCTGAAATGAGAACCAATCACAAACATATGATTGTTCTGTGTAACAATATACACTTTGCTTCATTGACAATGGTATCCTTGAGTGCTGTATGAACTGCAGCCAGACTTCCTTTTAAGTCAGAAGTTTGTTCTTCAGGGTCTGGAACTTGGCTGACAGCTTTGAGGCATCCAGTTCCAAGAACAGTTTTTGGAAGACCTCAAAGGTGTATTTAAGCTTTCTGGGATAATGCAGATTCAGCACATAGGTCAAGCCGAAGAGGATGGAGCAGGCTCTGGGAAAACTCAGAAGTCTTCTGATAACTTCCACACCCTTGATAATTATCCCAATGTCTTTGGGTCCATCAGATGTTGATGCTCCAGTCCTGTTGATCACAGTGATGGCCACTTCTAGTTGCTGAAGTTCGTCAAGGTCATCAGTGTCCTGCAACATGAAACTATAATTAGTGCTGTACAATAACTTGTAGATTAACTGTTAGCATATGTAAACAAGAATGGCTTAAAGACAATGAAAACTCAGCATTTCGTTTCTCAGACAATTAAAATATGAAATAGAACACATTTTAAGCATAAATGCCAAGCTTCTGATAAGTATGTCCATACACACAACATTTGGTTGAGGCTTTTTTTTCATTAATTACTGCATTAATGAAGCATGGCTTAGGGAGCAATAGTGGCACTGGGGCAAGGAGTTTGCCCTGTAAATGGTGGGTTGCCGGTTAGAGCCCAGGCTCCATCCGTGTAATTTGCTGTGCCCTTGAGGAAGACACTTCACCCTTTTTGCCTGCTTGGAGGACCTGGTGGCACAGATTGTGTGGAGGCTTCACTTTTATTAGTGTGTCCCAAAGCAGCTGTGGGTAATCTGTAGCTCACCATGATCAGTGTGTGAATTTGTGTGTGAATTGATAAAAGACTGATTTGGAGCATGTTGGAATTCTTTGACTCAAAAAAGCACTATAAAAGTGCAAGTCGTTCATCATTCATTGCAAGGAGGAGATCAACCTTTGGTACAGCAGAGCTGTTCACAAAGCCAAGGTTTATTTGATAGCTGAAGTTCAGGTCTTCTGCATTTTTGGTTCAGCTGTCTCACAAAAACCTATTAGTTTATCAAAGAAGTTAATGTCTTTAAAAAGGTGTGGTTCACTCATTTCAATACATTTGCAGTGGTTTCTATTACAAATCAATGCCTTGTAAGTTGTACTCTGGGGAAAAATAACTCCAGTGCACTAGTTTCAGGAAGTAGAAGTGAGCCAGATTTGAGTTGAGCTTCAGACAACAGGATCTGAGTCTTACTTCCTGATATGTGGACATCTCTCCTCTGATTGGCTAACAGCAACACGACTCTACCACTGACTCTGTTTGCTCTGCAACGTTGATGTTTTATCTCCACAAATAACACAAGCCTGGAGGAGTTCTGCTGTGTGGTGGAGTTGCTAATGCTAACAGTTAGCTTCTACTAGCCCAGACGTTCTCTGCTGTTTCCTGGACGCTAAACCAACAACAGCCTTCCCCGTCGTGAGTCAAGATGGGTGAGTCCATGAATGTTAAGTGACAGTGTGACGTAGATCTGTCAGGATTTTCTAATCCTAGAGTTTCACGTAGAGTCTATTTTCTATCAGAAGCTCATGCAGGAGATAGGTGGAGGAGACTATTTTCATGTTCAGCCTGCATGAAAAACTCAGAGTGACCCATTAGAATCAGAAATAATAACTTAAATGTGGTTTTTCAGTGTTCCACACCTCAAGATTTTTCTGACAAACTGTATGAATGAGTGTTTATTAGTGCTGTAGACATGTATAGTTATTTTGGCATTTTAGGTCTTCATCTTTAAAATATAAATATTCTGCTGTCAGTTACTGCTGCAACGCTGCCCTTTCAGTTTGCCAACAATCCCTCCTTTTGTCGTATTTTTCAAACAATATGTGGGTGGAGTAAGACTCCGGTAGGGGTTTAGCTTGCTCTTTAAAAATTGTTACTATTAGGTTTAAGGTGTCGTTCAATAAAAAAATCATTTTTTAATGATTGTATTTTTTATAATGGGTCACTGAGTTTTTCATGCAGGCTGAACATGAAAATAGTCTCCACCTATCTCCTGCATTAGCTTCTGATAGAAAATAGACTCTAGGTGAAACTCTAGGATTAGAAAATCCTGACAGATCTACGTCACAACATTCCTGGACTCACAGATCTTGACTCATGACAGGAAAGAGTGTTGTTGTTTTAGCGTTCAGAAAAACAGCGGAAAGCATCCAAATGAGTTTAATCTAACCTTTATAGCATTAGCAAGTCCACCACAAAAAATCCTCCAGCCTTGTGTTATTTGTGGAGATAAAACATCCACGTTGCTGTTATCCAATCCAAGGCGATATGTCCAAATATCAGGAAAAAAGACTTCTAAACCTGCCAGCTGAAGCTACTTACTTCTCCAGCTGAATTCTCTGTGATGTCCCTGAGGTTTCTGGGCTTTTATTGTTCTGAGTACAGCTTGCAATGCATTCATTACTAGAAACCACTGCAAATGTATTTTTTAAAGGAGTGTTCCAGTCCTTTAATAATTAGGTTAACTTACATTAAATTCTTTGATGAGATGTTCACCGTGTTCTCCAAGATATTCAATAAGGCACCGCAGGACAACTTCTCTGGTCTTCTCGATAGAAGGGCACACCAAGTCCTGAAGAGAAATGCAACAAAAAACATCAGCCACAGAAGAAGATTAAAATCAATGTTTCTCAAGGCTGAGTTTTGTGAAGCCAACCCTGAAGTGACGAAAATTGCAAATTAATTATATGGTCTAAAATCTACATCACAATATATTTTGGAGCATGCGCAGCAACAATATATAGAGATATATTCTTTTCTTCTGTTTATTTCAAAAAAACTTCATGAAAATACAGAGGGCCGGACTATGATTGCAAGGGCCCCTGGGCACAAAGTGCCCAAAGGCCCCCGTTCTCTTTACTCCACAACATCCCCCCACCCCTCATTGTTATTTTGGCTGTAATCCAGGATGGCACGAAGGTTCTGCCGGTCTCAGAAGGATCTGTCTTTTTAGATTCAAACTCTGTGTGTGACGTAGCGTTCCCAAATGACTTATTTTTTCCTTACCGAAGCTAACACGTTTAGCCATGTGGCTGCCATCATGCTAACGGGACTTGGAGTCCAGAAGGAGCGGTAGCAGTTCTAGATGGATTTACAGTTGGAATATGTTGATTATAATTTTAGATCAAACCTCTGAGTGAGCAGCCCTGACCAGCCCCTGCAGTCTGTGCATCAGCTGTGTTGTGATGGTCACTGCAGATCTGACAGAAGCTAGCGTTGTGCTTATAGCTCGCTGCAATTCTCCTCACAAACAGTAAATTACTTTAATGTTGCTACATTAGCTAGAAATGCATGTAGGACTCTGACATATGGCTCTGACTTTTTGCTGCAGCTGTAAACGTGATTATCCGTAAGCATTTAGAGCACAAAGTTGAGCAAAATACAGCTAATCTCCTAGTAAGTAGCAGGAGCAGTGCCTCCTAACACGTATTTGAGTGACGTGTGCAGAACCAGCGCTTTTCAGTGTTTAGAGGAGAGAATTTTGATTTTCTATAATGATTTATGACAAAACTGCTGAACAAAATGAAAACTGAACCCAGTTTATTTTTTTATAGATGCTAAAGTGTAGTTAAACTGAAATTTTACCATTTTCATGCTGAGTCTGGCCAGTATCTTTAAAGCATTAGATACTAAATGGGAAGTAAATGTCATGTGAAAACGCTTTCCTTCTACATAATCAATAAATACATTTGCAATAATATGAATACNGGAGGACATGACCGCCCTAGTTGGCCATTGTGAGGTCTCACAGCCGCCCACTCCCGGAGGGGACAGAAGGCCCACGATGCCTTCTCTCCTGGACTTGGATATGCAGGACATGTGCAAACGTGCAGCCGCGAGGCTGAACATTCCTTTGCCAGCAGTTCAGACGGCGGTTGTAAAGTCTCTGTTTGACAGGATAAAGTTACCAAAAGCTAGGAAGACTGGGAAGCTGGTGCTGCCCGTTTTACCCAAGCTCATGGTGGAAATTGCAGTGACATGGAGAGACAAGCCCTATTCTGAAAAACACCCCATCTCAGGAAGCTCTCTCGTGAGGCCTCATTTATCAAACGTTCGTAGAAAAGTTCAAGTCAAGTTAAAGTCCCAAGTCATCATCACACACTGGTGAAATTACATCTCTGCATTTGACCCATCCCCGTGGTGGGGAGCAGTGAGCTGCAGCTGTGGCTTAACCCCCCAATCCAACCCCTTAGTGCTGAGTGTCAAGCGAGGAGGCATTGGGTACCATTTTTTCAAAGTCTTTGGTATGACCCGACCGGGAATCGAACCCTGTAATCCAGGATGGCACGAAGGTTCTGCCGGTCTCAGAAGGATCTGTTTTATTAGATTCAACCCATGTGTGACGTAGCATTCCCAAGTGACTTCTTTTTTCCTTACCGGAGCTAACACGTTTAGCCATGTGGCTGCCATCATGCTAATAGGACTTGGAGTCCAGAAGGACCGGTAGTGGTTCCAGAAGGAGCGGTAGCAGTTCTAGATGGATTTACAGTTGGAATATGTTGATTAGATTTTTAGATCAAACCTCTGAGTGAGCAGCCCTGACCAGCCCCTGCCTGCAGTCTGTGCATCAGCTGTGTTGTAATGGTCACGCAGGTCTGACTGAAGCTAGCGTTGTGCTTACAGCTCACTAAGATTCTCCTCACAAACAGTAAATGACTTTAATGTTGCTACATTAGCTAGAAATGCATGTAGGACTCTGACATATGGCTCTGACTTTTTGCTGCAGCTGTAAACGTGATTATCCGTAAGCATTTAGAGCACAAAGTAGAGCAAAATACAGCTAATCTCCTAGTAAGTAGCAGGAGCAGTGCCTCCTAACACGTATTTGAGTGACGTGTGCAGAACCAGCGCTTTTCAGTGTTTAGAGGAGAGAATTTTGATTTTCTATAATGATTTATGACAAAACTGCTGAACAAAATGAAAACTGAACCCAGTTTATTTTTTTATAGATGCTAAAGTGTAGTTAAACTGAAATTTTACCATTTTCATGCTGAGTCTGGCCAGTATCTTTAAAGCATTAGATACTAAATGGGAAGTAAATGTCATGTGAAAACGCTTTCCTTCTACATAATCAATAAATACATTTGCAATAATATGAATACTACTACTACTACTACTACTACTAATAATAATAATAATAATAATTTGATATTACTATGTTTATTGTAGAAATCACGTTTCTTGGACTGATACAGGACCATAAAATCTGCTGGAAATCCAAAATAAAGTTAGATAAAAACAAGAAAAGACGATTGCAGCATTTGGTAAAACATGTTTTATGTGCTTAATAAGGCTCCGTTCCTGCTGTATTCATCTTTAATGTTACCTTATATTACTTATGGTGTGGAGGTTTGGGGTAATGCTATAAAAGTCATATTTATTTCAAAAGAGATAAACCACAAAAGTTCACAATTTGGAAATTTGGGAGCGCACAAACTCAACGTTTTGGAGGGGGGCCCACAAGTCCATTTTGCCTTGAGCCCCCAAATGCCTTGAACCGGCCCTGGGTGGGACTGAGCTTTGAAGGTCATCTGAATTGTTTCAAATATGTAAATAATACATGCTTATAGATTGTTGCTTTATGCCTTTTCATTTTCAAGCACTTTGTTTTGGTTTCTTGGTTTTAATTTGACTGTTTTCCATCCTGTCTTTCTCTGATCTTTCTGCATCTCCTCTAAATCCTCCAGAAAAAACGCTTCCAGGCTTTTTGAGTTTTTCCACTACATGCGCTACTTTTGAACTAAGCAGCTGAAAGTGAGTGCTGCAGCCAAGGCAGAGAGGTGAAATAACCGCAGCACAGCAGTTCAGGGATCTGCTCCGCAAAAAGAGCGAAATGCGCACTTGCGAGCCTGCAGCAGTGGGGTGATGTCACCGGGGCACAGATGAACGCCACAGAGGCAGAGCGTGTCAAGCATGAATAAAAGAGAAAGTACCAGAATATTTATGAGAGGACATGAACGATCTCGTGTTGTTTTCTTTTGGTGGCGTGACTTTGTGCTCGTGGTGCGCGCAGAAAGCAGCCTGGAACGCGACAATCAGCGTCTCTGTCCTCTCTGCTCTAAAGAAGTCCTGGTGCGCTAGAGTCCATAGAAATAATGTTATATTGAAACTGGACCTTTTTTCAGGCTCCCCCGTAATCAGAACCCCGAAGAAAACCCACTAATTGATTCCTGGTTAAAATGCGTTGTAATGCACGTTTCTGACATTTGAGTAAAATATTGTGAGCTCTGCTGAGGCAGAGCGCGTCAGGCATGTTAATGATTTTCCTTTGTGACTTTAGGAATGTTACTGGGGCTGTGCGCAGGTCAGCGAGAAGCATCTGGAGCGCATGAACAGTCGGTGCTCTCCGTACCTGAGGAGACGCTGGAGCGAGCGCGAGAGAGGCGCACAGACGTGGAAAAAAAGGGTGGAGTAAACTCCATAGTCTTTTAATTGATTATCTTTGCGGTGTGTGTTGTGCCCGGTAGCTGAGTCAGTTACAGTATAATAAATATCTCCCTGGTGTTTTTCTGTTACACCTCTCTTATTTCCCTTTCTTGGGCTGCTCAGATGGGCCCCTAGTGGGCGTGGGCCCCTGGGCCAGTGCCCATAATGCCCATTGGATAATCCGGCCTTGAAAATACCAGATGAATTGCAGCAGAACAAATTCTTCTAAAAAAATTAAATAACTTGTTCAAAACATATCAGTATTAAGGTTATATGTTTTTTTGTACTTTATTTTGCTGATTGAATGGGGGGAAAGTACTGTGCATTTAATATTACACTGCTTGGTCAAAAATGGTTTGAATTTTGACTTGGTGGTGCTGGCTGGGAGTAGAAACTTGAGCTAGGCAAGTTGGCTGAGTCTAGCAGAGGTTTCTGGGGTCCGCTGGTTTGAGCTTGAGTTGGTACGTGCTTCACTTTTGAGTTGCTCAACCACGTTTTTCTTGCTAAGTGTGCCTGTTTCTTTAGCTACATTATGGGGATGCTGTAATGGTTGCATAACCACAGTCAACTGTTGTCCTGTTTACATGTCTTACTTGCAGACTCAGCAGTGCCGTGGGCTTACAAATTGTAAACAAAGATTATGTCCTTTCACATTTGGAAAGAAGAAAAACTGACAACTCCCTAGTTGGCTGAGAAGGAAATCTGTTTCAATGTAAACTTCCTTCCAAAACGAAGGACAGTAAAATTATTACATGTTGTGCCTTTAATCTTGAGATGCATTGTACCTGCAGCAATTCCATTATGTTGTTTAGTCTTTGTCCGACAGATCCACCTTTGGAACGAAACAGCGCCAGTAGCTTGGGAGTGTGTAGGTCAAGTGCAGACAGAAATTTTGGCTCAAGAGGTACCATGGTTATTCTTCCAAACTCAGCACTGACCTGGAAACATTAACAATGGAGAAAAAAAACTTTAGTTCTCACTTAAAGTTGCAGTATTTTAAAAGGAATTGCATTTAAAACTTACTTGAGAAGGTTCAAAAAGGACAGGCCAATGCTCTTTTAAGGTTTGAACACTCAGACACTGATTGACGACTTCATGCCTTCTGAGGGCAAATGTTTGGTTCATTTTTCTTTCAGAGTCTTTTCATTGTTCTTCTTCTTCAACTCTGTCACTAGCTCTTCTCTTACTTTGTCCAAGCTGTGCTCGTCTCCAGCTGGTGGGTAGGGTGGGAGGTAATTGACCTCTGCTCTTTTTGCCTTTTTAATGTTTTTTGCAGGCTCCTTGTCATCAGGGTGTTTATTCTTCAGGGCATTGCAAATAACATCGGGAATACCAAAGCCTCTGAGCTTTGTTCTGTAGTTTTCCATTTTGTATTTAATACTAGTCTGCCATCCACCAAGACCTGAAGAGCTACCCCGATCCATCAAACATGGGTGTGCCTTGATAAGTGCTTCAGCAACACAAAGAACTTGCAGAGCTGATGGATAGGCAGTGTATGTATATATTGACTGAGCTAGCTTTTCAAGTATGTCTGACTTGATGGCTGTGGTAGTAAGCAGTTTTCCTTCTTTTTTGTAACTTTCATTGGCTCTTTGAAGAACCATTTCCGTTTCAACAGAGAATTTGGGAATGATGAATTCAGCTGGCCATTCTTGGATGCTACTGCTTGACGGCATGCTGACTGGGATTTCAGATGATGGCCCACTTGTGTCGAAGTAGTCCGGTACAGGTTCAAGTGTACATGTGGCATCAAGAGATTGCTCTGATGTGAAACTTTCATTGGGCCACTCTTTGTGTGATACTGGATACAAATTTAGAACAACTGGCTCAATTAGCACAACCTTAATTGTGGCCTTGTTTTTAAGCTGAGCCATGGAGCTGAGAGAGAAAAAGTCCTCAAAATCACTATCCAAAAACTGCAGGCTAAAATCAGCTGTGATATTAAATTTCTGCTTGATGGTCTCATTTAACTCTTCAATGGTTTCTGGTATTCCAGATGGTAGAGTTAACTTCTCTATTATGTGACCAAAGATCACCCTTAGCGCTGCTGAATCCATGTTATGTGGCCTAGAGAAAAGAAAAATATCTTTAAAATCCTGAAACAAATGCTTTTATTTGCTGGCCTGTCACTGTTCAATATGAGTAGCAGTTACTGAAGGAAATAAAAACACCAACGATATAGAGCACGCTACACTTTGTCACAGCAAATGTAACGTTTCAGTGTTACCCAGCGTTTTCCTGCAATAGTGAAAGTTGTGAGCGGACAAACATCTAGAAGGTTGCTGTGATGAACTACATCCATTTCCCTACTGCTTTCCAGCAGAAAAGCTCTGTAGTGTTCGTGGTACCAAGCAGTGCATTTCTTAACAACAAAGTACAGACTGCTGTCTACGACCAACGTGTTTATGATGTCCACAAAGTCTGGGAGCCCTCCTGTAGAACCATATGGCAACATCATTCCTACTGCATACCTTGTTTCATGGTATGTAACAGTGTTTGAGAGCTGCACAGTTGTTAACTGAGGAAACATTTTCCTAATAGATTCCTGGATTTGAACATGTAGTACTTCCAGTGGTAAGGATGAAACTTTACTGACCATTAGGGCAGGTTTGGCTGTATTTGTGAATTGTAAGCCATCATTAACTGGTTATTTGTTGAAAGTGACAGTAAGACATTCTTGAAATTGCTTGAAGACCTCACAACCCGTTTGAAGAACCTATGTTTAGCCTCAACGCGCATAGTCCACAAACCAACTAGAGGACCAAATGCTTTTATAGTGCTCCAGAAAATGGTGTTTGGGTGTCAATCTCAGCTGAGGGAAAACTGCTTGTACTCTATGACGATGCTCTGATATTTTCTGGTCAAGATAAGCAACACTTTCATTAGAGTGGAAAGGGGCAACAGATAGCTCAACAATGTCCTTGAGGGTCATGAGAATCATTCATGCTGGATCATCACTAGGCATTCTTGATCCAATGAGTAGAGGCAGTGATCTTATAAGAGTCTAGTTCTCATGTGCATTTCCTCCTATACTGCAACGAGTAGAAAAATTAACTGGAATGGTCTGAGGACGATTAATATCATCAGTGAACTTAAAAGGAAACTGCTTTATTAAGTCATTAACTTCTGATAATGTGATGTATTTGTTCTTAATGAAGGTATTTAGGCAGTGTGCCAATTCTGAAGGAACAATGCCTTCCAGAAGATCATGGAGTAAATCAGGAGGGTAGCTAGCCTAGTGAACTAAACCAATTCTTGCTTTGCAGAGTTTGGTCTAGGCCAAGGCCGTATCTACCATTGAGGACACCGAGGTCCGGACCTCGGTATTTTTTTGCAGAATATTTTAAAAAAAAATTCTCAAACAGCCCATGACAGGGGAGGCGCTACAACAACGCGAGGCAGCCGCTATGATCATAGTGGTGGGAACATATTTTCAGCAGGGGGTGCTGAAAAAAAAAGCTCAGCTGCGCTCAACTGCAGCCTACGTGTAGCATTGATAGGAGTCTCATTATTAGAAAAAAGACACCCTCCAGTCTTGAAGCGCTGCTTGAAAACCTTAGCCTGGCAAGCCATCCTATATATGTGAATATATACAAACTCTGCAAAGCAAGATTTGGTCTAGTTCACTAGGCTATGAAAACCTACGACTCCTGTCTGCAGTTGACCAATGAAAACACACCTTTGAGACGCCGCAGCAGCAAGACTCCGCCTCTCTGAGTTTCCGTTTCAACTTACGGTATGTTTAAAATGCAGATTATAAACTACACACCAGTTTTTATTTTTGTTAATAGCCCAAATAAAACCAGAGTTATACTAAAACAATTAAACTAAGAATGGGTTCAGTAGCGCTTTGTTGCTGAGGAGAGGATGGCTGCTGCGTGACAGCAGGTGTCAAAAGGGCTGATGCGCTGTCACGGAGCGGAGAAAACACTGAGACAAACATTGACGGCAAAACTTTAGATATTTGAGCGATCTGTGACAGAGAGGTAGTTACTTCTCTGTAGTTTAGTGTGTTTTTATGTATAAAGGAGGATGAGAAGGATGGATGTCCAGCACACAGATCAGCTTCGAAACTCCGTCACAAGCCCAGGGCCGTTTCGAGGCATTTGGGGGCCAAGGCAAAATAGACTTGAGTTATTACAGATGTGAAAGCAATTCATGTAAAGTAATCGTGAAACCGTGATTATTTCTCAGACTATAATCGTACCACCAACATTTATATTCGTTGCAACCCTACTCTAGATACCAGCTAAACATAGTCATCTATTGTCTCTCTTCTCTCTCTCTCTCTCTCTCTCTCTCTCTCTCTCTCTCTCACACACACACAAGAACATCATACACATACAAGTAACTTTATTTTTAAATAAATAATGTAACTGGAAATCAGTTTTGGTCTTTTCTTTGTAATTAATGTGCACGGGATAACGGAAGTTGGACCTCGGTAATTTTGAAACTCTGGATACGGCCT
>SSNS01000725.1:156073-170292 GCA_006937985.1 Aphyosemion australe | reverse complement strand
GTTGGACTCCGCCAAGGCTGCCCTTTGTCACCGATTCTGTTCATAACTTTTATGGACAGAATTTCTAGGTGCAGCCAAGGTGGTGAGGGGATCCGTTTTGGTGACCTAAGGATCAGGTCTCTGCTTTTTGCAGATGATGTGGTCCTGTTGGCTTCGTCAGAACGTGATCTCCGGCTTTCGCTGGAGCAGTTCGCAGCCGGGTGTGAAGCAGCTGGGATGAGAATCAGCTCCTCTAAATCCGAGACCATGGTCTTAAGTCGGAAAAGGGTAGAATGCCTTCTCCAGATCAGGGACGAGGTCCTGCCCCAAGTGGAGGAGTTTAAGTATCTCGGGGTCTTGTTCACGAGTGAGGGAAGGGTGGAGCGTGAGATCGACAGGCGGATTGGTGCTGCATCTGCAGTGATGGGGGCGTTGTACCGGTCTGTCGTGGTGAAGAGAGAGCTGAGTCGAAAGGCGAAGCTCTCAATTTACCGGTCGATCTACGTTCCTACCCTCACCTATGGTCACGAGCTTTGGGTAGTGATCGAAAGAACGAGATCGCGGATACAAGCGGCCGAAATGAGTTTTCTTCGCAGGGTGGCTGGGCTCTCCCTTAGAGATAGGGTGAGGAGCTCGGTCATCCGGGAGGGGCTCGGAGTAGACCCGCTGCTCCTCCACATCGAGAGGAGCCAGTTGAGGTGGCTCGGGCATCTGATTAGGATGCCTCCTGGACGCCTCCCTGGTGAGGTTTTCCGGGCACGTCCAACCGGGAGGAGACCCAAAGGAAGACCCAGGACACGCTGGAGGGATTATGTCTCTCGGCTGGCCTGGGAACGCCTTGGGATTCCCCCGGAGGAGCTGGCCCAAGTGGCTGGGGAGAGGGAGGTCTGGGCTTCCCTCCTTAAGCTGCTGCCCCCGCGACCCGACTCCAGATAAGCGGGAGAAAATGGATGGATGGATGGATGGATGTAACAAATTATTTTTTTGCATCAAAGATTGGGCATGGACCTGAATTTCATCTGAGAGAACAAAACACTGTAATGTTTTTCTCTTTGGCATTTCTCTTTAAGGTTGAATCATCTCTGTGTCTTGTGAGGGGACGATGGAGCGTGAGATCGATAGGCGGATTGGTGCTGCGTCGACAGCAGTGTTTCTCAATTAGGGGGGCATGGTGGAAAGTAATTCAGAACCACTGGTCTACAATAATATGGGCATTGTACCGGTCTGTTGTGGTGAAGAGAAAAGATGAAGCTCTCAATTTACCGCTTGATAGTGATGCGCGGGTTAGGGTTTTCTTCAACCGCAGATTTCAAAAAGTCTGACCCGCACCAAACTGCCCCGCATCACTTTGTCTAGTTTTAGAACCCGCCCCGCCCCGCCTCATTAAAAACACGTTATAATATTGAGCTTCTTACCTCGCTGAATCTTTCCCAAACACGCAATTAGTTTGTCCCTCCTTTCTTTTAAGAATGTAAACTCCCAAACAAATTTTATCCAAAATATCTTCCTCTATCGTTTTGTTGATGTGGCTGCCTGCCACCTGCTTGGAGCGCACTTTGCTGCAGCGTTCTACGTGCCTACGTCATAGGGTCAAAGGTTATCTGACGTTATAACGTTTTAAAACATGACCGTGTTTAAAAAACAGTCTTAAATATTATGTTTTACAAAATTAAGCATTGATTAATGTCTTTATCTTCAGTGTGCATATCTATATAATATATATATTTGATGAACCCGCCCCAAACCGCACCGCACTGAATTAATCATTTATTGACCCGACCCAACCCGCGGGTTACCCGCGGGTCGGGTTGGAAGACAACCCGCGCATCACTACCGCTTGATGTACGTTCCAACCCTCATCTATGGTCACGAGCTTTGGGTAGTGATCTTTTGGGATTGTGGATACAAGCGGCCAAAATGAGTTTCCTCTGCAGGGTGTCTGAGCTCTCCCTTAGAGATAGGGTGAGAAGCGCGGCCATCCAGGAGGGGCTCAGAGTAGACCTGCTGCTCCTCCACATCGAGAGGAGCCAGGTGAGGTGGCTTGGGCATCTGGTTAGGATGCCTCCTGGACGCCTCCCTGGTGAGGTTTTCCGGGCACGTCTAACAGGGAGGAGACCTAAAGGAAGACCCAGGACACGCTGGAGGGACTATGTCTCTCAGCTGGCTAGAGAACGACTTGGGATTCCCCCGGAAGAGCTGGCCCAAGTGGCTGGGGTTGAGGGAAGGCTGGGCCCCTCTGCTTAGGCTGCTGACCCCATGACCCGACCCAGCATTAGCGGGATGAAAATGGATGGATGGATATTTTTAAATGTATTGTGTCACATTTCTAATCATTTGGTGTTCTTGTGGGAGCAGATATCCAGAGACGTTCAGCACATGAACCGCAGTCAGTGTGAATGGCAGTCCGTTCGGAAGCTGTATGGAAACCAGACCGAATCCATTCCATACTTGGTTTGAATAAGGGGTCACATCACTCCTGACAGTTTTCTCCACCCATTCCAACCTGCTTACACAAGCTTCTTCACTTCTTTTCCACTCTGTTGCTTTGGACCATAGACCCTAAGTCCTTAAAATCCTTTGTCTTCTTTACTTCTACTCCTTGTAAAATAAAGCAATTTAAATAGGAACCATACATAAATAAAGTTCATGGATTAGTCACACAGAACTGTCTTAACCCAACTGCAGGAACAAAATACCACCCGCCTACACCAAACTCCGTATGAAACCCCATACGTGTAAGTCAGTTGATAGGACAGCTAAATAAAGGGTAAGCACACATCCTGCTGAGGGAAAACAAGCTAAAACATGAATGCTAGCTCCAGCTGTCATGATCTTTGGTGCAGTTTGGGTTTTTAGCATGCATACCTGTCTTCCATTTGGTACTCAGCTCACCTGTCACTCTTTTTTGATCCCTCCTCAGTTTATAAACATCCTGGTGTTAGTCTCTCTTGTTTTTTAGCCCATGGTTTCCCTTGCCCTTGGTTTTTGTAGTTAGTCTTTTTGACTTCATGTGCCTCTTCACTTGCATTTGGGTTCAACACCAGCCAATAATTCCCTTGTTAGGAGCTCAAACAATATGTCAGACATTCTCATTTGGAGCATAGTTTTAAACAGATAAGGCAATGTTAAGAATTCTGTTAATTTCAGATTATTCAGATTATTTGGAATAGGCCAAAATCAGTTAGTATACCATAACTGGTGAACTATTNATATCTTGACAAATGTGTACGTAGGGCACTCAGTGTTTTGAATGAGCATGGATAACTATAGTCTAGACAAGGAACTGAATTTCCAACCTCAAATGTTCTGTGATGCAATCTGTAATGCTGCAAAAGATCACCCTTTGTTGTTGCTCTGAATCTACAGCTTTTACACAGCCATCTCATCGGGAGGAACCTAAAAAGAAAAAAAAGGATCAAATTAGTTGAGCCTTTCAGTTTATATATATATTTCTAGTCTAAAAAGATGAAATAAATGTTTACATCCCAAATAAATAATAAATTGAGTTTAAATATTAGGTAAAACAAGAGTAAAAACTTAGTACATAAAAATGTTTTTCTTTCTTTCAAATAATCAATCCGAGGGAAGACCCAGGCTAGGAAACAATGTTGTACCTCAAAGTGAAAAACATTTCATTATCTTTACATTAAGCCACTTTTAAAAATTGTGAATGCATTTTCTGACTTGTTTGCACAAAAACAATGAAATAGTTATAGAACTTGGGTCATAAATTACAAAAATTAGTCCCAAATGAATTAGTTCATTCCAGTTTATAATTTCTACTTCGAAATTCCATCTCCCGAGTAGAAATAATAAACTGGAACCCCTCGAATATATATATATATATATATATATTAGGGCTGTCAATCAATAAAATTTTTTAATCGCGTTTAATCGAAAGAGTGTCCATAGTTTTTTCTTATTCTTTCTTATTTTTTTTCTTATTCAAATTTTTCTTATTTCAACTATGGAGTGGACAAATATACTTTTTAAAGAAAATATGTTTATTATAACTGTACCAAACAAACATGATAAATACAGTCCAGTATCCTCCTCAGAAAAAAATATTCAAAGGTGCAATTAGGCATTACCTCCCACACAATAACACCTTATATGGTTCCACCATAAGGACTCACAAAATCAACACATGGTACTAAAACAAGGACAAAGGGAAGAGTGTGATAAAGAAGTAGGACTCTGCCTATTTAGCACATTTTAAATATATCTTATTATTTTTAACAAAAATATAAGGCAACACTTCTGTTTTTTTTTGTTGTTGTTTTTTTGCTTTCTTAATTCATTGAACTCAGACAAAAATAATGCAACGTTTCAGCTCTAATTCCTTTGAAGGAGCTCAGGATGTGCTGGAGAGGGAGCAGATAAAGTAGGAAAAGTAGAGGGCCCCGCACAGAGCCTTGTGGGACACCAAGGGTGAGGGAGGTGGAGGAAGACCGAAACTTTCTAGACAGCCACAGAGAAGGAACGCTCAGACAGATGAGAGGAGAACCACTCCAGAGCAGTTCCTGAAAGGCCTACCAAGTCTCTCAGCCTATCCAGTAGCAGGTGATGGTCAACAGTGTCAAAGGCTGCAGTCAGGTCCAGCAGAACCAGAACAGAACAGTTCCCTGCATCACTAGCTACGTTTACATGCGCCAAATTTCCCCAATCCGATTAAAATCTTGGTTGATCAGAATTCCCAAACCTCTGTTTACATGGACACTAACTGGAATGATCCGATCACGCCGGGATGCCCGCACCATAGCTTGCGCATGCGCAGACTTGTCTTTCCCGGAAGAGAAATTGTAAACAAACGCCATCTTGTCCGCACGTCTTTCCCCTTGCATTTTATTTGCTTATTCTCTAGCTTCGGTGAATTCCCGCTTCCTGCATCTTTAGATGCACTTTAGTTGCACTTGAGTGTATAACTCGGCATTTTTAACCGTTCGGCCATCGAGACGTTCAGCAATATTGAGCTCCCGTAGTATTTCCAGTAAAAAATAGCGTCGGCAACAGACCACTTCTGTTCACCGCCTGCCATGTTTTCGATCTGTCCTGAGCATGCGCAGAGGCGAAAAGAGGGCACGCTGAAGTTGCACACATGTGCAGTGGGCATTATTTTACCCCAACGATCCGAATGGCTGTGTACATGGACCCCAATCGGATTGACGATCGGACAAAACCACCTCTCTCAATCGGAATGAAATTTCATTCGGATCAGGCCGAATCGGATTAGAATATTCCGATTGACATGTTTACATGACGCATTTTTGATCCGATAGGGCGTTCAATCCGATTACTTGTGTCCATGTAAACGTAGCTATTGTGAGTCAGAAGGTCATTAGAGACCCTGAGAAGAGCTGTTTCAGTAGAATGAGCTCTACGGAAACCTGACTACTACCATAGATGTTATGTTCATCAAGAGCAGCTGTGAGTTGTTTAGCTACAACCTTTTCCAAGATCTTGGAGATGAACGAGAGTTTAGAGATGGGTCTGAAGCTGCTATGAAGAGCTGGATCAAGATTGTTTTTTTAAGAAGCGGGTGGATTACAGCATTCTCAAAATAAGTTAGCCTGGCCTGCCAGACTTGCCCTCTGTCTATTCTACACAGAAGACGAGTCTGGATACTCAGAGGCAGAGAGCACCATGAGGGAGGGGCTAGCCAGCTCAAAAATAACCAATCAGAAAAAAGGTGGAAATGACGTCTGTATTGCGTGACACTGTAGTTTTATAGCTGTAGTCAAAGATGGCGTCTGGCATACATTCGGAGCCAGCTATATTAAACTTTTCCAAACCCTGTTGGTAGCACGGCACAAACAGCTTTTAGAGTTTCTTCTTGTGGTTTTAAAGACATATCCAAGTCATTTAGAACAGAGGAAAGAGCCGCAGCGAACTGCGCTTCAGACGCCATCTTCGTTGTTTATGAGAAACTGATTGTCACGGTGTGTGACGTACGCTGCTCAGCGCTGATTAGCTCAGTTAGAATTCTCAGGGGGTGGGGTTATTTGAATGGGAGCGTTACCAGACCCATTGCTTCCCATAAGGAAGCATTGTTATGGCTGGCCAGGTTAAAAATAAGCAGGGACCTGACCAGAAACCAGGGAAGCATTCATTATAGAGAGCACACTGGGACCGATGGAATAAAAAGCATTTTTAAACAAAGATGAAGGTAAGATGTCAAGGGGACATGCAGAGGTCTTCATAGAATGAACTAGTCTGGTTAGCTCAGGTAAAGAAACAGGAGCAAAACTATCTAGGATGACGGGTTGGGTTGGATTTGGAACAGGCAGAGGAGGAGGAGGTTGAAGGAGAGATGCTAAAGTTAAAGTTAAAGTCCCACTAGTTGTCACACACTGGTGTGTGTGAAATTTGTTCTCTGCATTTGACCCATCCCCTGGGGGAGCGGTGAGCTGCAGCTGTGGCCGCGCTCGGGAACCATTTGGTGGTTTAACCCCCCAATCCAACCCCTTAATGCTGAGTGTAAAGCAGGGAGGCTTTGGGTCCCATTTTTTCAAAGTCTTTGGTATGACCCGACCGGGATTTGAACCCCGATCACCCAGTCTCAGGGCGGACACTCAAACCACTAGGCCACTGAGCTGGATCTAACCTTATTGACTTTGTCCACAATGTACAACAGGAAATTTTCACAATCTCCATCAGAGTGAGTGGAAGCTGTAGGTGAAGCAGGAGAGACAATACTGCTGATGATAAACACCTTGGGATTCCCTTTGCTCTGGGACACCAGGTTGGAGAAATAAGCAGCCCTCGCATCTCTGACTGCAGAGTTAAAGGAGGGCAGAAGATCCTTTAGACGCAGCAGATGGACATGGAGACAAGTTTTCTTCCACAAGCGCTCAATTTTTTGTGCATTGGCGCTTCAGGCTGTGAATGCTGTCATTAAAGCAAGGAGTAGGGTTCATGCAGGAACTGATCTGGTTCTGACAGGACAGATGTTGTCCAGAATGGAGAGGCAGTGCTCGTTAAAGTAAGGAGTTAAAGAAACAGGGTCAACATCCCAAGATAAAGGTGGGTTGAAAACAGCAGAAAATTTGCCAGCTATGCTTTCATTAATATTTACCACTGCATCACTTAGTAAAGTTCAGACAAATAACACAAGTGAGTGATTCTGTAATAATCATTTAGCCTTTAAAACAGCTTGTTAGGATGTGTGAAGACACAGAAACGTCAGCATTAACAGCTCTGGCCTGTACATCCTGCTACCTTCAGGCAGCGTGACTCATTTCATCTCAACGTCGTCACTCTGCTCTGGGATTTCTTCCAGTGAATTCAACAAGTCTGAACAATCAGACTAGAAGATCTGGCTCTCTGGTGAATCACTGTGGGATTTTAATAGAAAGTTGACTGACATTTAGATAAAGTGATGAGCTCATTCCTGTGTTGTAATCTTTTTTCTTACATATTTCTTGCTAAAAATAACATTGCCTCAGATTGAGAGTTTCACAAAGCGCATATCAGCCCTGGGTGGTGGGAACACGTGTGTGTGTGTGTGTGTGTGTGTGTGTGTGTGTGTGTGTGTGTGTGTGTGTGTGTGTGTGTGTGTGTGTGTGTGTGCATGAGGAATCCCACCACGTTCATCCACACAAATGGAAAGCTGACCACAGCATGGCTTCACTGTTTTGGTTACACTGTAAAAACTCCTCGGTGGCAAGGCTCCGGGGGTGGATGAGATCCGCCCGGATTTCCTTAAGGCTCTGGATGCTGTGGGGCTGTGTTGGTTGACGCGGCTCTGCAATATCGCATGGACATCGGGGGCAGTTCCACTGGATTGGCAGACCGGGGTGGTGGTCCCCCTATTTAAAAAGGGGGACCGCAGGGTGTGTTCCAACTACAGGGGGATCACACTCCTGAGCCTCCCTGGTAAGGTCTATTCAGGGGTTCTGGAGAGGAGGGTCCGTCGGATAGTCGAACCTCGGATTCAGGAGGAGCAATGTGGTTTTCGTCCTGGCCGTGGAACACTGGACCAGCTCTATACCCTTGGGGGGGTCCTGGAGGGTGCGTGGGAGTTCGCCCAACCAATCTACATGTGTTTTGTGGATTTGGAGAAGGCGTTCGACCGCGTCCCTCGGGGGGCCCTGTGGGGGGTACTCTGGGAGTATGGGGTACCAGGCCCCTTGATACGGGCTGTTAGGTCCCTGTACGACCAGTGTCAGAGCTTGGTCCGCATTGCCGGCAGTAAGTCGGGCTCGTTTCCGGTGAGAGTTGGACTCCGCCAAGGCTGCCCTTTGTCACCGATTCTGTTCATAACTTTTATGGACAGNTACACATACAAGTAACTTTATTTTTAAATAAATAATGTAACTGGAAATCAGTTTTGGTCTTTTCTTTGTAATTAATGTGCACGGGATAACGGAAGTTGGACCTCGGTAATTTTGAAACTCTGGATACGGCCTTGGTCTAGGCACGCTTCATTGGAACCCTTGCAGCTCAAACCACTGCTGTGTCTATCCAATCACAACTCGCTATAGTTTTGGTTGGGCCAATCACAGCGCTCTATATCATGGGCCAATCACAGAGCGGGAGTAGCCGACGTCAGACGTCAGCGTTAGACGTCAGCGCTGCGGCCGCGAACCCAAGCAACATGGCGGCAACTCGGAAAACACGTTCGTTTGAAACGGCTTTGTCATCAACATTGGATTGTTTAGACTCCAACATGCATAAGTCTGTCTGATATACTTAGCGGCTTCTTATTTTTATCAAACAAAGCAGTGCAATGTCCCAGTACACCTGATATTCACATGTTTTTATACAAAAACGACAGAAATCATTGATGTTAGACGCTATTAAAGCCTCCCGCTTTTCCGTCGCCGTGATTACGTCATGTTGTTCGTCACTCTGATTGGTCCTAGCGCTATCCAATTGCGTGCTGACATTTTGAAAGACAACCGTAGATCCCGCCTCATGACTGAGAGCCGTCAGTGGTTCGTGGCCAGACTATATATACACATATATAGGATGGCTTGCCAGGCTACAGGGTAGCCTCTTACAAAACTGAAGTGACTAAGCTTCTTAGTCAGTGGACAAGCTTTCTTAATCCTGTAGCAATGCAACAATGTTGGGTTATCTTCTACAGTTTTGAGATGCAAGTTGTGAGCTTCCTCTGTTCGAGGCTGAAATTCTCCACTGCGTACCTCCTTTTGACTATATTCAGACTGAGATCCTAAACAAAATATGCAAATGTAAGGACCTGAGAAATTTTCAACAAGTCCACCCAGAGAATGTGCGCCAAGATTGTCAGCTGCCACGCAATGCACAGTCCCTTTGATATTCTTTCTAGCACAGGAAAGAAAAATTCCCTCCTGTTCCAAGATTGTCAGATCTTTCATAAGAGGCTGTAAAACAATATCATAGCCAAATCTTTTCACATCCACATCTTTGCATATAATGGCCAAATATATTGAAGAAAGTGTAGAACGCAATACAGTTGGTACATTTGCAAGTACCCAATATACAGCAGTGACTTTGTGTTTTTTACGGGATGTTCCTAGTGGGTTACAAACCTCAAAATCATCAACATAAAGAATAATTGCTATTCTAGGTTCCTCTACAGCAAAAATGGATTCTGTTTGAAATATTCCCCATCTTGATATGACTCATAATGAGATGAAGAAGTTGTTTTTTTAACAAAAAGCTCCTGAGCAATATCCTTGTTGGTCAATATATGCTGCAAGGTCTGAAGAAGAGGCACATATTGGAAGGTAATTTTCTCCTGTGAATCAAGGGTGTACTCCACGGGCTCAACAAATTCGAACTGTTTCTTGAAATACTGTCTTTTCTTATACACAGAACCAAATATGCCATCAACTCCAAATGCTTTTCTAGTAGGATGGGACTTGCAGAGTTCCTCTACTATTCTGGTAACAACGTTCCCCTCAACATCAATATTATATTTTTTTAAAGTTTCATCCACAATGTTATGAGTAAGTGGGGCAGAAGCAGCACATATAAAGTGAAGCTCCTCAACTAAAGCATCAATGCATTTCCCAGTAATATTGTGCACACTTTCCAATTTTAAAAGAAGTGAACCAATTCTTTCAAAAATGACATTTGATATATCAACGGGAGTACCTAAAACATTTTCAAATCAGTATCACCTGATGAAACTACATCCTTCTGATTTGGTAAACTGTGATGTTCTTTTATGACATCAGGCTTAAAGTTTTTGAAGGTATGAGGGTTATGCTTTCTGCTTTTGTGAGTGATAAATGTTCCATATGTGAGAGTGTGAGTGTCCTGTCACTGGATCCCGATTGATCATGCACCTGGGCTGCTTGGCCACAGGGATATCCCTTTGGCTGACTGGATAACGTGCGTGACTCTCACCCGGGGGTCTGAGGTTCCAGTCCCGCCCGGACCCTCGTTTGTCCACCTTGACACACATATATATTAGTCTTGAAAGTGCATCCAACAAAAACACACTCTATGCTTTCATGACTTCTTAGGTGATTGCCAAGGTGATGAAAATATTCTTTTTCTGTTGAATATTTAGCAGTGCAAACGACGCATGTGAAAGTAAGGACTAATTCTGGTCTCTCAGCTTCCACTTCAGCATGATATCTTGACAAATGTGTACGTAGGGCACTCAGTGTTTTGAATGAGCATGGATAACTATAGTCTAGACAAGGAACTGAATTTCCAACCTCAAATGTTCTGTGATGCAATCTGTAATGCTGCAAAAGATCACCCTTTGTTGTTGCTCTGAATCTACAGCTTTTACACAGCCATCTCATCGGGAGGAACCTAAAAAGAAAAAAAAGGATCAAATTAGTTGAGCCTTTCAGTTTATATATATATTTCTAGTCTAAAAAGATGAAATAAATGTTTACATCCCAAATAAATAATAAATTGAGTTTAAATATTAGGTAAAACAAGAGTAAAAACTTAGTACATAAAAATGTTTTTCTTTCTTTCAAATAATCAATCCGAGGGAAGACCCAGGCTAGGAAACAATGTTGTACCTCAAAGTGAAAAACATTTCATTATCTTTACATTAAGCCACTTTTAAAAATTGTGAATGCATTTTCTGACTTGTTTGCACAAAAACAATGAAATAGTTATAGAACTTGGGTCATAAATTACAAAAATTAGTCCCAAATGAATTAGTTCATTCCAGTTTATAATTTCTACTTCGAAATTCCATCTCCCGAGTAGAAATAATAAACTGGAACCCCTCGAATATATATATATATATATATATATTAGGGCTGTCAATCAATAAAATTTTTTAATCGCGTTTAATCGAAAGAGTGTCCATAGTTTTTTCTTATTCTTTCTTATTTTTTTTCTTATTCAAATTTTTCTTATTTCAACTATGGAGTGGACAAATATACTTTTTAAAGAAAATATGTTTATTATAACTGTACCAAACAAACATGATAAATACAGTCCAGTATCCTCCTCAGAAAAAAATATTCAAAGGTGCAATTAGGCATTACCTCCCACACAATAACACCTTATATGGTTCCACCATAAGGACTCACAAAATCAACACATGGTACTAAAACAAGGACAAAGGGAAGAGTGTGATAAAGAAGTAGGACTCTGCCTATTTAGCACATTTTAAATATATCTTATTATTTTTAACAAAAATATAAGGCAACACTTCTGTTTTTTTTTGTTGTTGTTTTTTTGCTTTCTTAATTCATTGAACTCAGACAAAAATAATGCAACGTTTCAGCTCTAATTCCTTTGAAGGAGCTCAGGATGTGCTGGAGAGGGAGCAGATAAAGTAGGAAAAGTAGAGGGCCCCGCACAGAGCCTTGTGGGACACCAAGGGTGAGGGAGGTGGAGGAAGACCGAAACTTTCTAGACAGCCACAGAGAAGGAACGCTCAGACAGATGAGAGGAGAACCACTCCAGAGCAGTTCCTGAAAGGCCTACCAAGTCTCTCAGCCTATCCAGTAGCAGGTGATGGTCAACAGTGTCAAAGGCTGCAGTCAGGTCCAGCAGAACCAGAACAGAACAGTTCCCTGCATCACTAGCTACGTTTACATGCGCCAAATTTCCCCAATCCGATTAAAATCTTGGTTGATCAGAATTCCCAAACCTCTGTTTACATGGACACTAACTGGAATGATCCGATCACGCCGGGATGCCCGCACCATAGCTTGCGCATGCGCAGACTTGTCTTTCCCGGAAGAGAAATTGTAAACAAACGCCATCTTGTCCGCACGTCTTTCCCCTTGCATTTTATTTGCTTATTCTCTAGCTTCGGTGAATTCCCGCTTCCTGCATCTTTAGATGCACTTTAGTTGCACTTGAGTGTATAACTCGGCATTTTTAACCGTTCGGCCATCGAGACGTTCAGCAATATTGAGCTCCCGTAGTATTTCCAGTAAAAAATAGCGTCGGCAACAGACCACTTCTGTTCACCGCCTGCCATGTTTTCGATCTGTCCTGAGCATGCGCAGAGGCGAAAAGAGGGCACGCTGAAGTTGCACACATGTGCAGTGGGCATTATTTTACCCCAACGATCCGAATGGCTGTGTACATGGACCCCAATCGGATTGACGATCGGACAAAACCACCTCTCTCAATCGGAATGAAATTTCATTCGGATCAGGCCGAATCGGATTAGAATATTCCGATTGACATGTTTACATGACGCATTTTTGATCCGATAGGGCGTTCAATCCGATTACTTGTGTCCATGTAAACGTAGCTATTGTGAGTCAGAAGGTCATTAGAGACCCTGAGAAGAGCTGTTTCAGTAGAATGAGCTCTACGGAAACCTGACTACTACCATAGATGTTATGTTCATCAAGAGCAGCTGTGAGTTGTTTAGCTACAACCTTTTCCAAGATCTTGGAGATGAACGAGAGTTTAGAGATGGGTCTGAAGCTGCTATGAAGAGCTGGATCAAGATTGTTTTTTTAAGAAGCGGGTGGATTACAGCATTCTCAAAATAAGTTAGCCTGGCCTGCCAGACTTGCCCTCTGTCTATTCTACACAGAAGACGAGTCTGGATACTCAGAGGCAGAGAGCACCATGAGGGAGGGGCTAGCCAGCTCAAAAATAACCAATCAGAAAAAAGGTGGAAATGACGTCTGTATTGCGTGACACTGTAGTTTTATAGCTGTAGTCAAAGATGGCGTCTGGCATACATTCGGAGCCAGCTATATTAAACTTTTCCAAACCCTGTTGGTAGCACGGCACAAACAGCTTTTAGAGTTTCTTCTTGTGGTTTTAAAGACATATCCAAGTCATTTAGAACAGAGGAAAGAGCCGCAGCGAACTGCGCTTCAGACGCCATCTTCGTTGTTTATGAGAAACTGATTGTCACGGTGTGTGACGTACGCTGCTCAGCGCTGATTAGCTCAGTTAGAATTCTCAGGGGGTGGGGTTATTTGAATGGGAGCGTTACCAGACCCATTGCTTCCCATAAGGAAGCATTGTTATGGCTGGCCAGGTTAAAAATAAGCAGGGACCTGACCAGAAACCAGGGAAGCATTCATTATAGAGAGCACACTGGGACCGATGGAATAAAAAGCATTTTTAAACAAAGATGAAGGTAAGATGTCAAGGGGACATGCAGAGGTCTTCATAGAATGAACTAGTCTGGTTAGCTCAGGTAAAGAAACAGGAGCAAAACTATCTAGGATGACGGGTTGGGTTGGATTTGGAACAGGCAGAGGAGGAGGAGGTTGAAGGAGAGATGCTAAAGTTAAAGTTAAAGTCCCACTAGTTGTCACACACTGGTGTGTGTGAAATTTGTTCTCTGCATTTGACCCATCCCCTGGGGGAGCGGTGAGCTGCAGCTGTGGCCGCGCTCGGGAACCATTTGGTGGTTTAACCCCCCAATCCAACCCCTTAATGCTGAGTGTAAAGCAGGGAGGCTTTGGGTCCCATTTTTTCAAAGTCTTTGGTATGACCCGACCGGGATTTGAACCCCGATCACCCAGTCTCAGGGCGGACACTCAAACCACTAGGCCACTGAGCTGGATCTAACCTTATTGACTTTGTCCACAATGTACAACAGGAAATTTTCACAATCTCCATCAGAGTGAGTGGAAGCTGTAGGTGAAGCAGGAGAGACAATACTGCTGATGATAAACACCTTGGGATTCCCTTTGCTCTGGGACACCAGGTTGGAGAAATAAGCAGCCCTCGCATCTCTGACTGCAGAGTTAAAGGAGGGCAGAAGATCCTTTAGACGCAGCAGATGGACATGGAGACAAGTTTTCTTCCACAAGCGCTCAATTTTTTGTGCATTGGCGCTTCAGGCT
>SSNS01000725.1:130362-155431 GCA_006937985.1 Aphyosemion australe | reverse complement strand
TCCTCGGTGGCAAGGCTCCGGGGGTGGATGAGATCCGCCCGGATTTCCTTAAGGCTCTGGATGCTGTGGGGCTGTGTTGGTTGACGCGGCTCTGCAATATCGCATGGACATCGGGGGCAGTTCCACTGGATTGGCAGACCGGGGTGGTGGTCCCCCTATTTAAAAAGGGGGACCGCAGGGTGTGTTCCAACTACAGGGGGATCACACTCCTGAGCCTCCCTGGTAAGGTCTATTCAGGGGTTCTGGAGAGGAGGGTCCGTCGGATAGTCGAACCTCGGATTCAGGAGGAGCAATGTGGTTTTCGTCCTGGCCGTGGAACACTGGACCAGCTCTATACCCTTGGGGGGGTCCTGGAGGGTGCGTGGGAGTTCGCCCAACCAATCTACATGTGTTTTGTGGATTTGGAGAAGGCGTTCGACCGCGTCCCTCGGGGGGCCCTGTGGGGGGTACTCTGGGAGTATGGGGTACCAGGCCCCTTGATACGGGCTGTTAGGTCCCTGTACGACCAGTGTCAGAGCTTGGTCCGCATTGCCGGCAGTAAGTCGGGCTCGTTTCCGGTGAGAGTTGGACTCCGCCAAGGCTGCCCTTTGTCACCGATTCTGTTCATAACTTTTATGGACAGAATTTCTAGGTGCAGCCAAGGTGGTGAGGGGATCCGTTTTGGTGGCCTAAGGATCAGGTCTCTGCTTTTTGCAGATGATGTGGTCCTGTTGGCTTCGTCAGAACGTGATCTCCGGCTTTCGCTGGAGCAGTTCGCAGCCGGGTGTGAAGCAGCTGGGATGAGAATCAGCTCCTCTAAATCCGAGACCATGGTCTTGAGTCGGAAAAGGGTAGAATGTCTTCTCCAGGTCAGGGACGAGGTCCTGCCCCAAGTGGAGGAGTTTAAGTATCTCGGGGTCTTGTTCACGAGTGAGGGAAGGGTGGAGCGTGAGATCGACAGGCGGATTGGTGCTGCGTCTGCAGTGATGGGGGCGTTGTACCGGTCTGTCGTGGTGAAGAGAGAGCTGAGTCGAAAGGCGAAGCTCTCAATTTACCGGTCGATCTACGTTCCTACCCTCACCTATGGTCACGAGCTTTGGGTAGTGATCGAAAGAACGAGATCGCGGATACAAGCGGCCGAAATGAGTTTTCTTCGCAGGGTGGCTGGGCTCTCCCTTAGAGATAGGGTGAGGAGCTCGGTCATCCGGGAGGGGCTCGGAGTAGACCCGCTGCTCCTCCACATCGAGAGGAGCCAGTTGAGGTGGCTCGGGCATCTGATTAGGATGCCTCCTGGACGCCTCCCTGGTGAGGTTTTCCGGGCACGTCCAACCGGGAGGAGACCCAAAGGAAGACCCAGGACACGCTGGAGGGATTATGTCTCTCGGCTGGCCTGGGAACGCCTTGGGATTCCCCCGGAGGAGCTGGCCCAAGTGGCTGGGGAGAGGGAGGTCTGGGCTTCCCTCCTTAAGCTGCTGCCCCCGCGACCCGACTCCAGATAAGCGGGAGAAAATGGATGGATGGATGGATGGATGTAACAAATTATTTTTTTGCATCAAAGATTGGGCATGGACCTGAATTTCATCTGAGAGAACAAAACACTGTAATGTTTTTCTCTTTGGCATTTCTCTTTAAGGTTGAATCATCTCTGTGTCTTGTGAGGGGACGATGGAGCGTGAGATCGATAGGCGGATTGGTGCTGCGTCGACAGCAGTGTTTCTCAATTAGGGGGGCATGGTGGAAAGTAATTCAGAACCACTGGTCTACAATAATATGGGCATTGTACCGGTCTGTTGTGGTGAAGAGAAAAGATGAAGCTCTCAATTTACCGCTTGATAGTGATGCGCGGGTTAGGGTTTTCTTCAACCGCAGATTTCAAAAAGTCTGACCCGCACCAAACTGCCCCGCATCACTTTGTCTAGTTTTAGAACCCGCCCCGCCCCGCCTCATTAAAAACACGTTATAATATTGAGCTTCTTACCTCGCTGAATCTTTCCCAAACACGCAATTAGTTTGTCCCTCCTTTCTTTTAAGAATGTAAACTCCCAAACAAATTTTATCCAAAATATCTTCCTCTATCGTTTTGTTGATGTGGCTGCCTGCCACCTGCTTGGAGCGCACTTTGCTGCAGCGTTCTACGTGCCTACGTCATAGGGTCAAAGGTTATCTGACGTTATAACGTTTTAAAACATGACCGTGTTTAAAAAACAGTCTTAAATATTATGTTTTACAAAATTAAGCATTGATTAATGTCTTTATCTTCAGTGTGCATATCTATATAATATATATATTTGATGAACCCGCCCCAAACCGCACCGCACTGAATTAATCATTTATTGACCCGACCCAACCCGCGGGTTACCCGCGGGTCGGGTTGGAAGACAACCCGCGCATCACTACCGCTTGATGTACGTTCCAACCCTCATCTATGGTCACGAGCTTTGGGTAGTGATCTTTTGGGATTGTGGATACAAGCGGCCAAAATGAGTTTCCTCTGCAGGGTGTCTGAGCTCTCCCTTAGAGATAGGGTGAGAAGCGCGGCCATCCAGGAGGGGCTCAGAGTAGACCTGCTGCTCCTCCACATCGAGAGGAGCCAGGTGAGGTGGCTTGGGCATCTGGTTAGGATGCCTCCTGGACGCCTCCCTGGTGAGGTTTTCCGGGCACGTCTAACAGGGAGGAGACCTAAAGGAAGACCCAGGACACGCTGGAGGGACTATGTCTCTCAGCTGGCTAGAGAACGACTTGGGATTCCCCCGGAAGAGCTGGCCCAAGTGGCTGGGGTTGAGGGAAGGCTGGGCCCCTCTGCTTAGGCTGCTGACCCCATGACCCGACCCAGCATTAGCGGGATGAAAATGGATGGATGGATATTTTTAAATGTATTGTGTCACATTTCTAATCATTTGGTGTTCTTGTGGGAGCAGATATCCAGAGACGTTCAGCACATGAACCGCAGTCAGTGTGAATGGCAGTCCGTTCGGAAGCTGTATGGAAACCAGACCGAATCCATTCCATACTTGGTTTGAATAAGGGGTCACATCACTCCTGACAGTTTTCTCCACCCATTCCAACCTGCTTACACAAGCTTCTTCACTTCTTTTCCACTCTGTTGCTTTGGACCATAGACCCTAAGTCCTTAAAATCCTTTGTCTTCTTTACTTCTACTCCTTGTAAAATAAAGCAATTTAAATAGGAACCATACATAAATAAAGTTCATGGATTAGTCACACAGAACTGTCTTAACCCAACTGCAGGAACAAAATACCACCCGCCTACACCAAACTCCGTATGAAACCCCATACGTGTAAGTCAGTTGATAGGACAGCTAAATAAAGGGTAAGCACACATCCTGCTGAGGGAAAACAAGCTAAAACATGAATGCTAGCTCCAGCTGTCATGATCTTTGGTGCAGTTTGGGTTTTTAGCATGCATACCTGTCTTCCATTTGGTACTCAGCTCACCTGTCACTCTTTTTTGATCCCTCCTCAGTTTATAAACATCCTGGTGTTAGTCTCTCTTGTTTTTTAGCCCATGGTTTCCCTTGCCCTTGGTTTTTGTAGTTAGTCTTTTTGACTTCATGTGCCTCTTCACTTGCATTTGGGTTCAACACCAGCCAATAATTCCCTTGTTAGGAGCTCAAACAATATGTCAGACATTCTCATTTGGAGCATAGTTTTAAACAGATAAGGCAATGTTAAGAATTCTGTTAATTTCAGATTATTCAGATTATTTGGAATAGGCCAAAATCAGTTAGTATACCATAACTGGTGAACTATTATTGATGCCAGTACAAAAGGTAACAGGACAAAAACTCCTGCAAAAACAGAACTGAGCTCAGAAAGGGTGGCGTTCCGCCCACTGGGACAGCGATGGAATGTTGCATAACTAAACTTTTGTTTTCATGTTAGTATACTTAATGTGCATGGTCCTGTTCACTGAGTCACTGGAGCTAAACCAGATGTGAAATCCTGTGAATAACAAAAGAACAGAGATATTAGGTGGGTGTTGCTTAGTCACACCACCAAAAAGACTCAACTTAAGTTTCTACTTTAAATGCCATTAGGAGTTCTTACATGTGTTTTATCTTCCTACTCAAATCAGGTATGAGAAAGTGCTGGCATTTGTTTCACAGTTTCAGCTGAACTTTGATATATTAACATTGTAAACAAAACAAAACAATCTGTCTTTTAAAAATTACCCATAGAGGTTGGTTTATTATAAGTGTTAAAATTAGGCTCAAGCACCCCTACATTTTACCCAACACCTCTGGAAGAACTAATGTTTTATATGATTTTGTGCACTAAGTCACAAACCTTGGATTATTTTTAGTGAAGGAATAGAAGGGATGTTCAGTCAGCAGTCTTCCTCATGACTGTGTAGCTCACTTAGCCAGACAGATCCCATTTTGAGACTCAGGAAACCTTTGCATGAGTTTGGAGTTAATACCTTGATTAGCATGTGACACCAGGAGTTTCTAATATTTAAATTTTTCTACAATGGTCTAATTTATGAGGTGTGTCTGAGTGTATATTTACTGTTTATGTAGACACCCTAGCACCAGAACATTTGCTCTCACCAACAGTTTATTTGGGTGCGTACAAAGTGCCTAATACCGGATCTAACTCTCCTGAAAACATCTCTGTCAACTAACCCCCATACTTAGTGTTCACTTCCTCAGCTTTCAGTATTATTGACTTAAAGAGCAAATTGCAAGTTAGAGACTCCCATGACTCAATGTTTAGAGAAACAGAAACTCGTTTTAAAAAGTTTTTTGCACATACATAAATTATTTAGGCTTTAGAGTCATTTTTGTGAGAAAAATGTTTTTTTCTGCCGAATCAAGTGACGTCAGCAAAGGGAGTCCTGCTAGCTTAATCCAGAGACAAATATGGATTCTAATGCAGCTCTGATACAAAGGAAACTTTAAATGTTTATAATTATACTTATGATGGACAAAAACCATAAAAATATGAGTCTGCTGCACGTCTCAGAGAGCAGAGACAAGCCAGAGTGAGAAACGATCGGCCAAAGCAGAGAGATTGAGCTGTGATGTGAGGAGAAGCAGCGGGGGAGCAGCAGGTGTATGGGATGCCAAGTGTAAATTGCTGGTCCAAATTATTTAGCAGACATTTTTTTCATATTTAGCTAATTTTTCCTACATTTAGCAACTTTTATCACATTTAAAATAATGTTTAAATGTCACATAATTTCAGATACTCTAAATGTTTTATCTAAACTTAAATGTTAAATCTAAATCTAAATCAGAATGTTAAATCTAAATGTTAAATCTAAATCTAAACGTTAAATCTAAATCTAAACGTTAAATCTAAACCTAAATGTTAAATCAAAATCTAAACGTTAAATCTAAATCCATCCATCCATTTTCTCCCGCTTATCCGGAGTCAGGTCGCGAGGGCAGCAGCTTAAGGAGGGAAGCCCAGACCTCCCTCTCCCCAGCCACTTGGGCCAGCTCCTCCGGGGGAATCCCAAGGCGTTCCCAGGCCAGCCGAGAGACATAATCTCTCCAGCGTGTCCTGGGTCTTCCTTTGGGTCTCCTCCCGGTTGGACGTGCCCGGAAAACCTCACCAGGGAGGCGTCCAGGAGGCATCCTAATCAGATGCCCGAGCCACCTCAACTGGCTCCTCTCGATGTGGTGGAGCAGCGGGTCTACTCCGAGCCCCTCCCGGATGACCGAGCTCCTCACCCTATCTCTAAGGGAGAGCCCAGACACCCTGCGAAGAAAACTCATTTTGGCCGCTTGTATCCGTGATCTCGTTCTTTCGGTCACTACCCAAAGCTCGTGACCATAGGTGAGGGTAGGAACGTAGATCGACCGGTAAATTGAGAGCTTCGCCTTTCGACTCAGCTCTCTCTTCACCACGACAGACCGGTACAACGCCCCCATCACTGCAGACGCAGCACCAATCCGCCTGTCGATCTCACGCTCCACCCTTCCCTCACTCGTGAACAAGACCCCAAGATACTTAAACTCCTCCACTTGGGGCAGGACCTCGTCCCTGACCTGGAGAAGACATTCTACCCTTTTCCGACTCAAGACCATGGTCTCGGATTTAGAGGAGCTGATTCTCATCCCAGCTGCTTCACACCCGGCTGCAAACTGCTCCAGTGAAAGCTGGAGATCACGTTCTGACGAAGCCAACAGGACCACATCATCTGCAAAAAGCAGAGACCTGATCCTTAGGCCACCAAAACGGATCCCCTCACCACCTTGGCTGCACCAAATCCTGTCCATAAAAGTTATGAACAGAATCGGTGACAAAGGGCAGCCTTGGCGGAGTCCAACTCTCACCGGAAACGAGCCCGACTTACTGCCGGCAATGCGGACCAAGCTCTGACACTGGTCGTACAGGGACCTAACAGCCCGTATCAAGGGGCCTGGTACCCATACTCCCAGAGTACCCCCCCACAGGGCCCCCCGAGGGACGCGGTCGAACGCCTTCTCCAAATCCACAAAACACATGTAGATTGGTTGCGCGAACTCCCACGCACCCTCCAGGACCCCCCCAAGGGTATAGAGCTGGTCCAGTGTTCCACGGCCAGGACGAAAACCACATTGCTCCTCCTGAATCCGAGGTTCGACTATCCGACGGACCCTCCTCTCCAGAACCCCTGAATAGACCTTACCAGGGAGGCTCAGGAGTGTGATCCCCCTGTAGTTAAATCTAAATCTAAACGCTAAATCTAAACCTAAATGTTAAATCTAAATCTAAATGTTAAATCTAAACGCTAAATCTAAACCTAAATGTTAAATCTAAATCTAAATGTTAAATCTAAATGTAAAATGTAAACCTAAATATAAATGCTAAGTGTAAATCTTATATCTAAATGTAAATGTTTAATATAAATGTAAAAGTTAAATCTAAATCTAAATATAAATGTAAAAGTTAAATGTAAAATTTAAATCTAAATCTAAATGTTAAATGTATATCTAAATGTTAAATCTAAACCTAAATGTTAAATCTAAATCTAAATGTTAAATCTAAATGTAAAATGTAAACCTAAATATAAATGCTAAGTGTAAATCTTATATCTAAATGTAAATGTTTAATATAAATGTAAAAGTTAAATCTAAATCTAAATATAAATGTAAAAGTTAAATGTAAAATTTAAATCTAAATCTAAATGTTAAATGTATATCTAAATGTTAAATCTAAACCTAAATGTTAAATCTAAATCTAAATGTTAAATCTAAATGTAAAATGTAAACCTAAATATAAATGCTAAGTGTAAATCTTATATCTAAATGTAAATGTTTAATATAAATGTAAAAGTTAAATCTAAATCTAAATATAAATGTAAAAGTTAAATGTAAAATTTAAATCTAAATCTAAATGTTAAATGTATATCTAAATGTTAAATCTAAACCTAAATGTTAAATCTAAATCTAAATGTTAAATCTAAATGTAAAATGTAAACCTAAATATAAATGCTAAGTGTAAATCTTATATCTAAATGTAAATGTTTAATATAAATGTAAAAGTTAAATCTAAATATAAATATAAATGTAAAAGTTAAATGTAAAATTTAAATCTAAATGTTAAATGTATATCTAAATGTTAAATCTAAACCTAAATGTTAAATCTAAATCTGTGAGCTAAATCTTTCAGTTATATGCAAATTAGCCTTGTGTAGGTGCGCCCACAATAAAGGTTGGCCAATTGTGCTCACTTTCACCCCACTTTTTTTCATGCTGGACACTGGCTGTGCTGTGCTACATTGGGCATCTTAACAACTGTAAGAGCACATTGGCCAACCTTTGTTGTGGGCGTGCCCACACATGGCTAATTTGCATATAACTGAAAGATTTAGCTCACAGATTTAACATTTAGGTTTAGATTTTACATTTAGATATACTTTTAACATTTAGATTTAGATTTAACATTTAAATTTACATTAAACATTTAGATATATATTTAACTTTTACATTTAACTTTTACATTTAGATTTAACATTTAAATTTAGATTTATAGTTAACATTTAGATTTATATTAAACATTTACATTTAACATTTAGATTTAACATTTAGTTTTAGATTTAGATTTAACTTTTACATTTAGATTTAACATTTAAGTTTAGCATTTAAGATTTAGATTTAGATTTAACATTTAGGTGTACTTTAAACATTTACATTTAACATTTACATTTACATTTAGACCTAACATTTAGATTTAGATTTAACATTTACATTTAACATTTAGATTTAGATTTAACATTTGGATTTACATTTAGATTTAACATTTATGCTTAGCATTTAGATTTAGCATTTAGATTTAGATTTAACATTTAGATTTAACATTCTGATTTAGATTTAACATTTATGCTTAGCATTTAGATTTAGGTTTAGATTTAGCATTTAGATTTAGATTTAACATTTAGATTTAACATTCTGATTTAGATTTAACATTTAACTTTATATTTAACATTTAGATTAGATGAAATGATGTGACATTTAAACATAATTTTTAATGTGGTGAAAGTTGCTAAATGTAGGGAAAATGAGCTAAATATCAAAAAATATCTGCAAAATATTTTGCACCAACTATTTACACTTGGCATCCCATACAGGTGTCTTGGTGAGTTAACGATGTTAGCTTAAACTCGTGTGCTAACATCACAATATTGTACAGATTACTATCATGCAGCAGACAATTAAAATAGCAGGAAACATGCTGGGAGCAGACTGCAGCGCCAGGCATGTCAGCTCTACTTTACTAAGTCCAGCAGGGTCGGCCCTCCACTGTGAAGATGCAGCTGCAGTGCCTGTTCATGCAGACCCAAGACCACCCCCCCATTCTATGCTAAATATTCTATTCTTTTATATGGAGGGGCGGGGCTTAAGACGTGTACAGGAACCGACCACTAGGGGGCACTTGTTTTGCTTCGGATTTAACTTCCAGTTTCTGTTCTCTGGCATATCTTTATGTCTACTTCACTGCGTTTATTGGTGAACCAGTGGAAACCATGTCGCTAAGTACTAAGTAAAACCACTTCCTGCAGATAAAACCTCATTTCTGTTAATGGTTGCCAGCTCCACAGGGTATTTTTATTGTAATGTAGCCGTGCATGTTGGGGAAATTTGTCAGTCCCTCCTCCATTCACACAAAAGCTGGTAAACACCCTGGCTAAATCACTAATAATTTGGGCCCAGATGTGTCCAAATCCGAGAGGAGTAGGTGACATTTCTTTTATTCAAGGTTATTGTTTGTGATATCACCAAGCAAACAGAGTGAGGGAGTGACAGGGATGTTGCAGTCCGGGAATTGTGATAGGTCCTCACATATTCCCTTCCAAAATTTAGTAACTGGTGGGCAGTCCCAAGCCCTCTTGTTGTACAGTAACTGCTCTGGCATGTTATGGCACCCAGATCAACCATTCTGTCTGCCTCAACTGCCAGAACAGGACAGGTTAAAACAAACAAACAAACAAATAAAAAAACAGTGAGCATGAGGGTGATTTGCAAGTCTGTGGTCGTCCAGTGTGACCTTCTCTGCAACAGCTTAATGAGCACCCTCACAACCAAACAGTCCACAAGCCAACAGTCTTCAACCACTGCTTGAAAACCTAGAGCAAGACGTCGTGACGTGCAGTCTGGCTCACTGGACTCTTGTGCTGTACAGTGTGCCACCTTTCTAGAGTTCTCACAGTGTGACATGAGCAGTCCTGTGCGACAGCTTAAAAATGCACTGTGTGGTCTAGGCTTTAGAAGAGAAGAGGAAGTAAGTGAGAGCTACAGGGTGACAGACAGACAGACAGACAGACAGATAGATAGATAGATAATCCATGACTGATATAAGGAGAGGCCTTTGATTCTCTGATCTTGTAAATGTTTACATTAGTTAACGAGCAGCTGCATGCAGTAACATTGTGATCTGCGGCTTCAGATGTCAGATTGAAGGTCACACGTGTGTGCGTGTGTGTGTTTTCAAGTTCTGCCTCTCAAATTTTTAGTAATTAATTTCCAATGTTCTACTTCTAACAAACAAAATAGCTTTTCAGCCATTCTCCATTCACGTGACACCTCTGTCTTACTTTCTATTCCTGCTTCGCTCTCTGCTTGTTTACATTTTCTTTTTCACTGAGATCGCTGCTTTCCTTCTGGACTCTTTTAAGCCTACAATGGTATTTTTACTATGACATTGATCTACAGTGACTGGAACTGGCTGAAACTATTAGCTGTTGCTAATAGTTTCAGCCTCCTTCATGCCTCCAATTTCTTCAGACTTCCAAAAACTTCCAACAGATCACAGTTATTTAAACCAAAATGTCTCAATTAGAAGTTAACTGGGAAGTAAATGGATTATTTGGAAATGACACCACCCTTTTACAACCCAAATTGTTGGACAAGTCAATGGTGACTCACAGCTAGTTAGCAGCAGCAATGCTACAACGAAGTGGTCAGAAGGCTACTCGCCTATGTGGTTAAAAGCCTCTAACCGCCTCACCAAGGACACCGAAAGACAACAAGAGCCTAGTCAGGGAATCATAACAGGGCACATAAGCTATCACAAAGGAGATTATCTTGGTCAGAATGTCAAAACAACAAGATAGCAAAACTCAACATTCCTGTGAAGAGCCACATCAGACTGAAGAAAACTTGCTTCCTCTCTGGCTGTCATTGAGGAATTGGTCAATCCAGGATCTAAAGTTATGAGTGAGGATAACTTTTCTGAACCTCCCTTACAATCTTCAGATAGCTCGACAGACTCCCCCTCTCTTTTGCTCACTTCTAGTGTCACTGGGACCCCTGATCCATCTCATTTTTGCTTTAAGAGGGAAAGTGCCTGTTCGCTCACATAATCCAAGAAACCTGATAACACTTCCTTGTCAGGTCCATTCAGCACACTGTCCTCCCACCATTTTATGAAGGTAGCTTTTATAAATGTTAGATCTCTTATCAGCAAGTAATTTTTAGTAAATTATATTATCTCTGCTTATGATCTTGACTTTATGTTCTTATCTAAAGTTTGGTTAAATACTAGTAGCTGTGCACCAGTTCTCTAAACGTGGTTTGATCTGACAGGAGATGTGGTGGGGTAGCGATTATTTTAAAAGAGCGAGTAACACCTAAATCAACTGTTTTTTGCTGATAACCTGTATAGATGAGTGTCTAACAATGCTGTAGACATGTGAAATCATTATTTTAGCAGTTTAGTGCAACTTATTTAAAATATAATATTTCAGCCCAAAACTGTAATTCTACCTTCTATCTATTCTTCAGGTTAAAACTCTGCTCCACACTGATTTAGAATCAGCCACAGCTGATGGCTGAAGAGCTGCAGGGTGACGGTGTCTGTACCGTACTACGTGGCTGCGCTGCATTGGACTCCAGCTGATTCTCGGCCGCACCTCCACCTGGCTCACCAACTCACCTGCCAATATGACACGTTAGGGCTCGGAGCCGCTCGCATCCTTAAAAAAACATCCTCCTCCCCCCTTTTTTTCTAATGATCACAATAGACAGGAAATCCTCCAGCCTGCTGCTGCTGCTCTGAGTCTGCTCATTCTCCTGAGCGGTAAGTCTGCTTTGTTTGTGTGCTCGTGTGCTACTGTGCATGCGCTCGTTAACGACTTGTTTTTCCAACTGAGATACTCAGAGAGCGCACGCGAGGGGGTCGAGGGGGGTGCTGTCAATCATTGCCTCATTGGCGCTTTCTTGGTCCTCCAGGTGACGCCTTTTTTCGAAGCATTTTTCTTACAGGAAGTGTGGTTGAAATAAGTCTCCACCCATGGTGTTACTCACCCTTTAAAGACTCATTCCTATATAAACAGCTAGTGTGTGGTGATTTTGGCTCTTTTGGATATCTTTGTTTTGATATCTTTTGTATGTTCAATCTGTGTATCTCTTCTACTACTAGGGCGATTGTGGAAGAGAGGTTAAGTGGTCGCCTTGCAAACAGAAGGTCGCAGGTTCGCGTCCCGCTCAGTCAGTTGCTGTCATTGTGTCCTTGGGCAAGCTAACCTAACCTAGTCAGAGGGACTGGTGGCACCAGTGTTCAGTAGCCTCCCCTCCGTCAGCACGCCCCAGGGCAGCCATAGCTATAATGCTTGAATTAATGCTGCGCTCCGGCCAGCAGCTATATTGAAAATGAAAGTAATCATGGACATATGTTTCGCTTTTGTAAACAGAATCAGCTGAGATGGTAAACTGGAGCGATGCAGAGCTCCGGGAGGTTCTCTTCGTTAGAGCTGGAGCTCAGATCATCTGACAGCTAACAGGGACTGTGGAGGACAGCCGCCTTGTGAAAAAAAATTAATGAGCGCTGCTTCAATCACAATAAAAAGCAAGTTATGTCCAAAATAAACGGAAGTCCATGACAGCAAAGAGACTGCCCCCATACCCCCTTTATACTGCCATCGCGTAATCTTTTATAAAAAAATACACAATTGCGCCACATTACCGCCACGGTCTGAGCTCTTATAAATGACCTTGGGCTCCCAGGTGCCGCCTCGGCGTTGAGGCAAATTGAGGCACTGTTTTATAAAAGAGGCTTCTGTATGTAACATCCACCAGACAGATTATAAACATGCAAAGGGGTTACTTAAGACGGTTTACTGAGCCCCCCCCCCCCCCCAGGTAAAGTCCTCTGGCACCGTGTCTGGTTCAGTGGTGACCCCGGAAATAGACCCACTTCAATTTGCATATAAACCAAACATGGGGGTGGAGGACGCCCTCATCTACCTGCAGCACCGGGCTCTGAATCACTTCGAGATGCAAAAAAGCACTGTGAGGATCATGTTCTTCGACTTCTCGAAGGCCTTCAACACCATCCAGCCGTGTCTACTGCAGCAGAAGATGAGGGGTGCAGGAGTGGACGAACATCTGACCGCATGGATCATCAACTACCTCACCGACAGGCCACAGTACGTGAGGCTGCTGCACAACTGTACGTCTGAGGTGGTTGTGTGCAGTACTGGAGCTCCACAGGGTACAGTGCTCTCACCCTTTCTCTTCACCTTCTACACCTCGGACTTCACCTACAACACCAGCAGCTGTCACCTCCAGAAGTTCTCTGATGACTCGGCCATCGTCGGCTGTGTGTCTGAGGGGGATGACCAGGAGTACAGGTCAGTCATCATGAACTTTGTGGACTGGTGTGAGCGTAACCACCTTCGCTTGAACACCAGTAAAACAAAGGAAATGGTGATTGACTTCCAGAGAAACACACCTCCTCACTCACCAGTAAACATCCAGGGAGCAGACATTGAGGTGGTGGACACCTTTAAGTACCTGGGTGTTCACCTCAACAGTAAACTGAACTGGTCCCACAACACAGATGCTCTGTATAAGAAGGGCCAAAGCCGCCTCCATCTCATGAGGAGGCTGAGGTCCTTCGGAGTTAACTCCCAGCTGCTAAAATCCTTTTATCACTCTGTTGTTGGCTCTGTTATTCATTCTGCTGTGGTCTGTTGGGGTGTAGGCAGCTCTGACCGAGACAGGAAGAGACTGAACAAGCTAGCAACCAAAGCTAGCTCGGTTCTGGGCTGCCCAATGGATTCAGTTGAGGAGACGTGTGAAAGGAGGATGCTGGGGAAGATGACCTCCATCTTAAGAAACCCCTCCCACCCACTGCACTCCACTGTGGAGATCATGGACAGCTCCTCCAGAGGTAGACTGAGACATCCCAGATGCAAAACTGAGCGCTACCGTAGATCTTTCATCCCCTCTGCTGTAAGAGTGTAGAACTCCTCAGTTTAAGCTGTACTGGTATCATCCTGTATGCTACTTAGTGTTGGAAACCAAGTTTTTTCAGTGTTTTATTCGTGGTTTTTGGTGATCAAAGGTTACAATACTAGATTACTGCCGATGTGTATATACATGTATCCTTGTTTTTATTTCTCTTCTAATTATCCTCTGAGCACTGGTGCTGCTGTAACCAGTGAATTTCCAATGATTTGATCTGCAACAGCAATTTTATTTGCGTATTTTGAATTTGATTTAAAAATCTGCTCTTTTAATGTTTCTTGCTCTTGGATAGCACATTGAATTGCTTCTCTGTATGAAATGTGCCTTGCCTTTCCTTATACACGACTCCAGCCTATCAGAAGAAGGCTTTATTAGTGCTGTCATTTAACCACATCTACATATTCTGTCATGAAATAATGGTAATTCAGAATGAGTTTAGAATGTTTTCTGAAGTAACATAAGTTTAACTAAAATGAGCTCATTGTTATTATTCAGAGTGGTTTCTAAAGTTCTCTTGTGTATGTATCAAAAAAACACATTGATTCAGAGACTGCATGTGAGGTTCATGTGTTTTTGACGCTGCAGTGGAACAGATTAAATCGCCTGTGCAGTGAGTGCTGGGAAAGCAAATACATCTGTCAAAGTGATGTTTCAATGGAGCACATAGAGGGAAATGACGTTCTTCAGGGCTGAACAGGACAACATCCATGAGGAAATAAATGAATTACAATGAGCGTAACATCATAATTGCATTTCTGTTATTTCCCTGGAGTCCCTCATTTAACCATGGCTCCTCCCAAAATAACACAAACATGTTGATCATGCTGCCATTAACGCCTCTCTTTCCCTGTTTTAATCTGGAGCCTCTTTGATGTCGTTAACATCTGATCTGGTTGACTGTATTCTCATTGGCCTAGATATGTTTTTGCTTGAGTTTTGCGTTTGCTTTGAGTTTTTTCTTGAATCATGATTTTGCAAGCAAATTTATCATATTTTTGCAGCTAGTTTTGGCAGAGTGTTTATTCTTTTCACAGTAAATGAGTTTTAAGAGATGTTCAGATGGGCTTTCCCCCCAATATTTCTGTAATACAGCCGTGGTTCCTAACCTGGGGTCCGTGTCCCCCCAACAGGGTCCCCACAAGATTTCGGGGGTCCCCACAACTTTGTCTGGGCTGAGGTTATATGGTTACCAAGATTATATCTGTAAAAATAACATTCATAAAATCCCAATAAAACACCCACTAGTATAATCAAACTGTTGTCTGGCATAACGAAGGTCGCTGGTTCAAATCAAAGGCCTGCAGATCCTTTCTGTGTAGAGTTAGATTGTTCTCTCTATGCCTGTGTGTCTGTTCTGTCTTATTAGTATTGTGTTCATAATGACCACAGACCAAATCATGTAACTTTTAATTCACTTTGGAAAAAAGCATCTGCAAAATAAGTAAACATAAACATGGTAACACTTTACAATAATGGACCTCAAATTGTGCTTCTTTACTAGATAACTACCCTTTAGTCCCTGAATAAGACTGGTGGGTGTTTTTACCAGTAAGTACTGGTTCATTACCTCCTAAGTTGTTCTCTAGTAAAGAAGCACAATTTGGGGTCCCTTATTGTAAAGTGTTACCATAAACACAATAGACTTTGTTCATGACTAATTCATCCTTTCATCATCTGTGTCTTCATAACTGAATAGTGTTTTTAGTAAAAGCTACCAAGACTGAAAGAGAAGCTAATGAACCTGCTCTGATCTCCATCTCTTCCTCTACCCCCACTAGGAGGGGTATGTGCCTGAACACTGCTGCTGTACCTAAACACTGGATTTTAAAGGCACATCCACAGTCCTACTCCATTACAGATCAAAACAAGAACAAATAACAGATCTGTAATAATGAGCTAAAAGGTAAAACCTTGTATTTCACACATTATTTTAAACAACACACAGCATTTTATAGTTTTTACTGAAAGCCTTCTAATTTTTCATAAAAAGGGCTTCATGCTTTACCACAGCTTGCGTGCCTCTTGATTTTTGACTTGCTCACGTTCTGCCATGCTCATGTTGTCATATGAGAAGTGATTTTTGTTACACTGGACTCTGCTGGGCTGGTTTTATCTATACTCTAGCTTAAGTCAACACTGCCATCTACTGGAGCACAGCAGAATAACACCAAATCATGTTACCTTCTTAAAAAGAAAACTAGTTTACCATGAATCAATGTTTGTTTTAGAGACACTTTTATTAAACATGGTTTGAAAGATGGTTGAAAATCATCTTTTTTTTACGTGTCTCTTGTCTTCCTGTAGAGGCCCAGTAGTCCGATCCAAATGGCTGAAAGGATCAAACCAAACACCGCCTGTATTAATCACAAACATTAATTAGGCTATTTTAATTACTCCAGATAATGAATAGTGTCAGGCCAGCACAATGCTCTTCAGCTATATTGATGTGATTCTATTCCTGTAGTTTCATGCTTTATGTCTGAAACAAAAACCATACCGAGTACAGAAGAATGCTTCCTGTGTTCAGGTGAAACTCGTCCAGGTTCTGCTGGCTTTCAGTCAATTCCCACTGGGCCAGAGAGCTGTCGTAGTCCAGAGTCATGACTCCTTCAGGTAAAACCCGGATCCCCCAATAAATCCTCTTCACTCTGCGGAAGGTGATGTCCTGCACGTCACAGCGATACGTACCTGCAGAGAATTGGATCAATTAGCTGTTTAATATTCTGTTGGAGCATCAGCAGTAATGTTGTCTTTATTTGGAAAATGGCTCCAACTTCATCGCTTTCATTGATGCCTCAGTTGTTTCATGTAATAATAATAATAATAATAATAATAATAATAATAATAATAATAATGGCAACATGATGATAATTTATATGCCCTATGAGGTCTGTATAAACATTCTCAAAATTCAACATGGTTGCCCCATGTTTTTAAAGCTGTGTTAGCCATTCCATTCTCCTCTGCTTATCCGGCGACAGGTCGTGGGGGCAGCAGCCTAAGCAGAGAGGCCCAGACTTCCCTCTCCCCAGCCACTTGGGCCAGCTCTTCCGGGGGAATCCCAAGGTGTTCCCTGGCCAGCTGAGAGACATAGTCCCTCCAGCGTGTCCTGGGTTTTCCTTTGGGTCTCCTCCCGGTTGGACGTGCCCGGAAAACCTCACCAGGGAGGCATCCTAACTAGATGCCCGAGACACCTCAACTGGTTCCTCTTGATTTGGAGGAGCAGCAGGTCTACATTGAGCCCCTCCCGGATGACTGAGTTTCTCACCCAATCTCTCTCGACTCGACTCGACCTTTATTTATAGCACCTTTCAGACACTTACATGCCACCAAAGTGCTTCACAGACACAAATAAAACATAACACATAAAATCCACAAAAAAAATAAAACACAACCAAATAAAAACATTAAAATGAGGCTAACAAAGCAACACAATCAATCACTCACACAGATTTAAAAGCCAGTTCATAAAAATGGGTCTTCAGCTTTGATTTAAAAACTGGTACAGAAGAGGACTGCCGAATGTGTAGTGGAAGCTCATTCCATAATTTTGGAGCTGCAACTGAAAAGGCTCTGTCACCCCGCATCTTCAAACGTGACCGGGGGACCGCGAGCAAAGACAAGTCCTCTGAACGAAGTGCCCGAGAGGGAACATACGAATGCAGTGTGTCTGCCAGACATGCTGGAGCCAAACCATTTAAAGTTTTAAAAACCAGTAAAAGAACCTTAAACCGAATCCTAAAAGAAACAGGTAGCCAATGTAGAGCTGCCAGTATGGGAATAGCATGGTCAAACTTTCGTTTGCCCTCCAAAAATCTTCCAGCAGCATTTTGGACAAGTTGCAAACGGGCTAAGGCACCATTGCTCACTTCAAACAGGATGGAGTTGCAATAGTCTAGGCGTGAAGTTATGAACGCATGCACAACAGTTTCAAGATCACGTCTGGACTAAAAAGGTTTGACATTGGCCAAGCGTCTTAAGTGGTAAAAGGAGGAGGCTACCACCCCATTTATGTGACCCCTAAAGCAGAAGTCTTTGTCTAACTTCACTCCCAAATTAACAACAAAATCCTTCAAGTGGGGGGTCAATTCACCACAGTCCACCCTGGAGTTATCAGTGTGGCGGCTGGGACCGAAGAGCACTGCTTCTGTCTTCCCCTCATTGAGGCACAGGAAATCTTCTGCCATCCACGCTTTAACCTCACACAAACAATCTAAAACCTTCGAGATTGGTCGACCACCAGCCTCATTCAAAGGCAGGTACAGTTGGCAGTCTAAGGGAGAGTCCAGCCACCCTGCAGAGAAAGCTCATTTCAGCCGCTTGTATCCGTGATCTCGTTCTTTCAGTCACTACCCAAAGCTCGTGACCATAGGTGAGGGTAGGAACGTAGATCGACCGGTAAATTGAGAGCTCTCTCTTCACCACAACAGACCAGTACAACGCTCGCATCACTGCTGTGTTAGCTGCACTAATAAAATGTTAATGATCAGAACAACTGAGTGGAATCAGTGTTGTTCACAATGGCCATGAAGTGACCTTTGAAAACTGAGTGTTAGTGATGAGCTAGGATATGGTGTTAGCTCTAGCAGACTCAGCAATGACTTTGATCATGGAAATCACATAAAACTAATCACAACTTCATGATTTGACCAAAATGGTAAAAATGCGATCGTTTCGCCAGACAGAAGATGAGCTTAGTTTAAACTCTGGTATGAAAGGGCTTCCTTCAAGGATTGTGTCACGATCTGGTGGCTGAAGACATGGTGAGGATCCAAATGCAGGTGAGCAAGTAAAAAGCAGGTGAGGCGGTTTGAAAGGGGTTTTAATGAGGACACGGAGGACTGACACAGACTGTAACACAAACAATGAACCGACACTGAACAGAACACAGACAGGGCTTAAATACAGGAGGATCTGGGGAGCTGGGTGATTAGGAGAACGAGAGGCAGGTGGGACCAATTAACTAGAACTGAAGCAGGGGAGACGAGACACTGGTGAGCAGGGAGCTGGAAAACAGGAGGGCAGAAAGGGCAGAGCCTGACAGATTGTCATAATTTGTTTAGTTTGTTTCCTGAATCTAAGTTTTCTAGATCATTTTAGCCTTGAAACTACATTACACATGCCTCTATAGTAAAATTAATGAATAAACTTTGGATTTAAGATTTTGTTGCATTTTTACTAAACACCTGAACTTTTCCCAAAATGATGCTTTTTATTACCAAAGCCAAGAGATTGTCTCCTGCCCCAAAGCAGTTTGGCCTACAGCCAATTAGGTTTTTATTTATTGCCCATGTGATTGCACCAACCTGGGAGAATCCATGCACTTTTGTGTCTACCTGCATCATCCTCTTGGACGGGCTCCAGGACCACTCGATCCAGATGAGGGGCGTTCCAGCGGTCAAAGAGAGAGTCATCAGAGCTGATGATTCCTCGAGCATAGCGCCATGACACTCTGAGTAGTAAATTACATTTATTATGCTAAGCTCTGAACTCCACAGCTAAGGATTACAACAGCTTTAATAAGAGAAGTGTTTACAAATAATCTAGCAGATTACCCCATAACCTTCACATTTATTTTTACTTGTGGCATTCAGTTCCTACAGAAAGAAAGATTAAAAGACCTTTAAACACATATGAACACAGTTCTGATACACTTATCCTGAAGATGTATTTTGTTATAGCAAAATACATCTTCAATCCAACTGGTCATAACACATAGAATCATAGTTTAGTGAGAAATTTGACATCATTGAAAAAAATAATAAATTATTTCCATCAAGAAAATTACAAATAAGTCAAACACTCATTACCTCCAGGAGAACTTCCCCATTGCCTCCATGACTTCTTCCAAACAGTCGATCTCCACTTTCTGTCCTGAGGTGACGGTCATGGTCCTGAGTCCACACTGCCACGAGTCCAGACACGCCACCTTACGGACCCGACACTCATCTGTTACTTTAGGTTCTTTCTGAGAAATTGAGAACGTCAGTAATGAATACAAGGTTTTTGGACTATTTTTACATCACATACTTATTTAAGTTTTCATATGTTTTTTATGACTAATCTATAGTTGATTTTACGTGAGCTTTTGCTATCATTGAGGTGAGATTCATATCAAGCAACAACAGAACAATAAATGATGACATTTAAATGTGTGACTATCAGTATTGGGCATCTTACAGTAAAAAAGTAATTAGTTACAGTTACAAATTACTTTTTCCAAAAAGTAATTGAGTTAGTTACTCAGCTACCACATTGTAAAAGTATTTAGTTCCATAACTGTGACATTATTTTTATGTTCTATAATATCTGTAACGTGAAAGATTTTTTAACTGAATGATTCTTACACATATAGAATCTAGAACAGTAAGAATGTTCTCATGGATATCTGGATGTTAACTTCTACTAGGAACAACAGAATTATAGATATCTGGGTTAGGGTCCAGTCTGCCTATAAATGTTAAAAAGGCCACTTTAGGTTTTTAGGGATATTGAGCTATCTCAGACGTAATTTCCACTAGTGCTGTTATTATGGATATCCTTAATTATAATTTCTATAGTAACATAGCTGTTGATGTCTTCATTTGTAATTTTGACTAATAAGAATATAATTGGTACTATGATAAATTAAAATATTGCTATATAAAATAGGAATTACAAAGAGGTCTAATTGTTGAATAAATGTTATAATGGCTTGCCATATTCGTGCTCTCTACATGACAGTCTTGCTTTCACTCATGTCCTCATCTTTCTGAAGCGCTGTTTATTTTTCTTTCCTCCTCTTTTACAGATTTGTCCCCACCCATATTTACAGGACCATCACCTTAATGTGATTATCGTCCCAGGCATTTTGCACACGCCACCCCCCTCCCTGCTTTAATAGCAATCAGAGGTATGCTCCAAACCCCGTAATGCTGAGCATCAAACGGGAAGGCACTGGGTCCCATTTTTAAAGTCTTTCGTATGACCTGACTGTGGATTTGAACCCACGATCTCTCAGTCTCAGGGTGGACGCTCATAGGCCCCTGACCTGGTTCCCGTATGTTCCAAACAATCAGGAAGGCGATTCATCAGAGGGTGACTTTTCCTCCTCTTTCGTCTGAGCATGCCTATTGCATGTAATAGTAACTGGCTGTAGTCAATAAAGCTGTGGCTCCACTTACTGTATTCGCTCTCTGTATGAGACCTAAACCTTTGAGAATTTTAACAGTTTGATCCCAAACACAAAGAAATCTATGCCTGGGTTTGTTGTTTGAGGTTGTCTTTTTCTTCTTTACTCACATTTTCTTCCATTGCTGTTTCGCTGTCTTTCAACAAACAAAGAGTTTGTGTCTTCACACCGATTCCACAAGTGGCGCTGCAAGGGGAGATTTCAGTGATGACCTCCACTGGCACTTTACCCACACTCTCCAGGGCCACGGATTTCAAAAGGAAGAGCAGGAGGGCACAGGTCCTCACAGAACAAATGGGCATTTTAATGTTTGATGAAAAACCTGAAGGATACAAGAAAAGCTATGTGAGGCTTTACTTTTTGTTTTAATTTGTTTAGTGCATGGGTTATTTGTTTGCAAACTTATGTACCGTAAATCCTCTAATATTGGCCTGTATTCCATTACCGGCCGGGTCTCCTATATTAGCCGGTCTCGCTGTCAGCGGGGGTAAAAAAAGGCCGGTCTCTAATAGTGGCCGGGGCTACAATTAGAAACAGCGTGTGGTGTGTGTGGTTTTTTTTTTTTTTTTGGAGATTGACGGTAAAGTGAGCCCTCACTCGATTTTTCGAGGCGCACGTATACCAGGTTTTACGGTAACAGCGGACTAGTGGATCATAATCTCCGGCTGCAAGATGAGCAGAAACAGAACGGAAAATGCTAGTTTGCAGTGATCACTTAATCACAGGTAAGGGCTTACTAAAGGTTTTTATGGCGTTTTATTGAACAGTTATTTAGAAACGCAGCTACATAAACTAGGGTGACCAAACGTCCTCTTTTCCCCGGACATGTCCACTTTTCACCGTCTGTCCGGGGCGTCCGGGGGGGTTTCCTATATTGATGAAAATGTCCAGGTTTTCATCCAGGAGCCGGGTTTGAATTACGGGGGAGCTGGAAGCCCTCAACAACACACCCAGGGAAGCCCGAAAAAAGATCCCGTCTATATTACATTATTTATATGGTCTCTCAGCGCACCGGGGATTCTTTTGTGAGGAGAGGACAGACAATGCTGATTGTTGAAGCTGCGTCCTGCGTACGGCCACAGTAACATTCTCAAAGTGGCGCCACCGAAAAATATCATTAACATGCGATCGTTCATGTCCGTTCATATAATCTTCTGTCTTTTAATCGTATCTTTTTTTATTCGTGTCTGACGCGCTCCGCTGCGGAGCGTGTCACCCGTGCGCCGGTGATTTCACCTCACCCGCGCGGCCGCGCAGCGCACACTCCACTATTTTTCAGCCGGTAGATTCATTTGAATGTTTAGTTCAAAAGTAACTCGAGGTGAAACAAGAGGAAGTCAGGAAACAGTTTTTTTTCTGGCGGATTGAGGAGAAGCAGGAAGATCAGAGACAGACAGGACAGGAAAATATTCAAATAAAAAACAACAAAACAAAACAAAGTTCTTGAAAATGAAAATGTTGGTAGATTTATCCCACTACACCTTTTGACCTTCATAAAGCAATAATTCATAAGCATATTTATATATTTGATACAATTCAGATCACCTTCATAATTCAGTCCCACTTCCAGGGCTGTATCAGGGCATTTTGGGGGCCAAGGCAAACAGACCCCCCACCACCCCCCCCCACCCCCCGTCACTGGGNCACCTTCGCTTGAACACCAGTAAAACAAAGGAAATGGTGATTGACTTCCAGAGAAACACACCTCCTCACTCACCAGTAAACATCCAGGGAGCAGACATTGAGGTGGTGGACACCTTTAAGTACCTGGGTGTTCACCTCAACAGTAAACTGAACTGGTCCCACAACACAGATGCTCTGTATAAGAAGGGCCAAAGCCGCCTCCATCTCATGAGGAGGCTGAGGTCCTTCGGAGTTAACTCCCAGCTGCTAAAATCCTTTTATCACTCTGTTGTTGGCTCTGTTATTCATTCTGCTGTGGTCTGTTGGGGTGCAGGCAGCTCTGACCGAGACAGAAAGAGACTGAACAAGCTAGTTAACCAAAGCTAGCTCGGTTCTGGGCTGCCCGCTGGATTCTGTTGAGGAGACGTGTGAAAGGAGGATGCTGGGGAAGATGACCTCCATCTTAAGAAACCCCTCCCACCCACTGCACTCCACTGTGGAGATCATGGACAGCTCCTCCAGAGGTAGACTGAGACATCCCAGATGCAAAACTGAGCGCTACCGTAGATCTTTCATCCCCTCTGCTGTAAGAGTGTAGAACTCCTCAGTTTAAGCTGTACTGGTATCATCCTGTATGCTACTTAGTGTTGGAAACCAAGTTTTTTCAGTGTTTTATTCGTGGTTTTTGGTGATCAAAGGTTACAATACTAGATTACTGCCGATGTGTATATACATGTATCCTTGTTTTTATTTCTCTTCTAATTATCCTCTGAGCACTGGTGCTGCTGTAACCAGTGAATTTCCAATGATTTGATCTGCAACAGCAATTTTATTTGCGTATTTTGAATTTGATTTAAAAATCTGCTCTTTTAATGTTTCTTGCTCTTGGATAGCACATTGAATTGCTTCTCTGTATGAAATGTGCCTTGCCTTTCCTTATACACGACTCCAGCCTATCAGAAGAAGGCTTTATTAGTGCTGTCATTTAACCACATCTACATATTCTGTCATGAAATAATGGTAATTCAGAATGAGTTTAGAATGTTTTCTGAAGTAACATAAGTTTAACTAAAATGAGCTCATTGTTATTATTCAGAGTGGTTTCTAAAGTTCTCTTGTGTATGTATCAAAAAAACACATTGATTCAGAGACTGCATGTGAGGTTCATGTGTTTTTGACGCTGCAGTGGAACAGATTAAATCGCCTGTGCAGTGAGTGCTGGGAAAGCAAATACATCTGTCAAAGTGATGTTTCAATGGAGCACATAGAGGGAAATGACGTTCTTCAGGGCTGAACAGGACAACATCCATGAGGAAATAAATGAATTACAATGAGCGTAACATCATAATTGCATTTCTGTTATTTCCCTGGAGTCCCTCATTTAACCATGGCTCCTCCCAAAATAACACAAACATGTTGATCATGCTGCCATTAACGCCTCTCTTTCCCTGTTTTAATCTGGAGCCTCTTTGATGTCGTTAACATCTGATCTGGTTGACTGTATTCTCATTGGCCTAGATATGTTTTTGCTTGAGTTTTGCGTTTGCTTTGAGTTTTTTCTTGAATCATGATTTTGCAAGCAAATTTATCATATTTTTGCAGCTAGTTTTGGCAGAGTGTTTATTCTTTTCACAGTAAATGAGTTTTAAGAGATGTTCAGATGGGCTTTCCCCCCAATATTTCTGTAATACAGCCGTGGTTCCTAACCTGGGGTCCGTGTCCCCCCAACAGGGTCCCCACAAGATTTCGGGGGTCCCCACAACTTTGTCTGGGCTGAGGTTATATGGTTACCAAGATTATATCTGTAAAAATAACATTCATAAAATCCCAATAAAACACCCACTAGTATAATCAAACTGTTGTCTGGCATAACGAAGGTCGCTGGTTCAAATCAAAGGCCTGCAGATCCTTTCTGTGTAGAGTTAGATTGTTCTCTCTATGCCTGTGTGTCTGTTCTGTCTTATTAGTATTGTGTTCATAATGACCACAGACCAAATCATGTAACTTTTAATTCACTTTGGAAAAAAGCATCTGCAAAATAAGTAAACATAAACATGGTAACACTTTACAATAATGGACCTCAAATTGTGCTTCTTTACTAGATAACTACCCTTTAGTCCCTGAATAAGACTGGTGGGTGTTTTTACCAGTAAGTACTGGTTCATTACCTCCTAAGTTGTTCTCTAGTAAAGAAGCACAATTTGGGGTCCCTTATTGTAAAGTGTTACCATAAACACAATAGACTTTGTTCATGACTAATTCATCCTTTCATCATCTGTGTCTTCATAACTGAATAGTGTTTTTAGTAAAAGCTACCAAGACTGAAAGAGAAGCTAATGAACCTGCTCTGATCTCCATCTCTTCCTCTACCCCCACTAGGAGGGGTATGTGCCTGAACACTGCTGCTGTACCTAAACACTGGATTTTAAAGGCACATCCACAGTCCTACTCCATTACAGATCAAAACAAGAACAAATAACAGATCTGTAATAATGAGCTAAAAGGTAAAACCTTGTATTTCACACATTATTTTAAACAACACACAGCATTTTATAGTTTTTACTGAAAGCCTTCTAATTTTTCATAAAAAGGGCTTC
>SSNS01000725.1:69134-123193 GCA_006937985.1 Aphyosemion australe | reverse complement strand
CTCCCCCAGAATCCTCTGTGTAATTCAAACCCTGCCCAGGAGTATTAATTATAGTGTTTGCAAAAACACCTCGGTTTACATATGAATTGTTCTAGAGTCATTTTGTTGGAATCTGATATTTTAGCTCTAAGCCAGGTGTTCTGACAGAACACCGGGAAAAAATGGGTCCCAACGTGGTTTGTGTGGCGTTTGGTGTTGTGTGTGCGGCGCGCGGCAGCGATGCACCTTTTGCGTATTTGGAGAGAATGAGTACTCGTGCACAAAACGAGGCCCCTCATGGAGCGCGTGTTCTGCGTATCGGGAGTGGCCCACTTAAAACACTGGATTTGCTCAAATAAGATGTTTGAGCTCAACGAGGTTGTAGTTCTCTTGTGGTACGAGCAGAGCACGCTCGGAGTGCAGCTTGTAATGAGCATGCACGATTTTATCAGTTGGGAGGCACGGAGCAGCTGGAGAAACAGATCAATGATGGAACGTACGAGAATTTTTGACGTAACACCGGTGCGCAGAGGTGCGGGTTTCAATGATCAACAGGAAAGGGAGGGGGAGAGGGGAAAACAGCGAGAGAAACACGGAGGGACCAGACTTATAGTAAAGTTATTGAGCAGAACTGCTGGAAAAGTGGGTGTTCAGCTAAAACATTAGCACTCTAAAAGCTATTTGCAGACCGCAAATAGCTTTTAGAGTGCTAATGTTTTTAGCAGTTAGCTCAGTGTTGTAACGTGGCAGGTAAATAGTTTGATACTGTTCACATGTCCTCACCGCAAATTGCAAACTGTTTACCTGCCACGTTACAACACTGAGCTAACTGCTAAAACATTAGCACTCTAAAAGCTATTTGCGAACCGCAAATAGCTTTTAGAGTGCTAATGTTTTTAGCAGTTAGCTCAGTGTTGTAGCGTGGCATTAATACCTTAATAAAATCAAACTAATGTACCAGAAATGTGGATTTAAAAAGGCTTAAAACGTTAGTTATGAGTAGATCCTAGCACGTACTGACCGTTAGCATTAGCTATCATTACGAGTTCATTACGTAACTAAAATAGCACATCTCACGAGCATAAACAAGACAACGGTCATTTAAAGCTTCTCCGGATCTCTAAACTGTTAACCAACCTGAAATAAAATAGGCTTTCAGACTCATAAAAGGCTTTTGGTTTGCAGTGTAATATGAGATTTGCCACACGAGATAGTTTGTTGTGTCGATCGCTTCAGCGTTGGGTAAATCCTCCAGCATGTATTAAAAGTATAACTTTTAAAATTAAATGAGTCATAACCTAAAGGAAGATATCGTGTCTGTGCCAGCTCGTTTAGAACACTTTCATCCGTCACGCTGTGTTTTATAATAGAGCAAAACACTTCCTGTCCACTGTTTGAGTTCAGCGCGGCGGCAGGGTCACGTGAGTGAAACCCAACAATCATCACGTTTGATTTGCACGTGAGACTTCAGTCACCGCTCAAATAGACACAAAATCTTGTTTTTATTCATTCTACTGGTAGTTTATTTTGCTCAAATTGAAATATAGGGCTGCCTCTAATTCTGGCCTCCTTCCAATAAAGGCCTGAACCAGGATGCGCTTGAGTAAATAAAGGCCGGGCCTGTATAATGGCACTTACACACTAGCACCGGGTCGGCTCCGATCGGTCGGCCTCAGTCGGCCCCGGCCCCGCCAGGTTGTTTACACACGTCTTCCAGGACACCCTTTGGAATGCGGACGTGATAGGCGGTCTCAGAAATGCGCGCGAAAAATTGGCGCAAATATATCAGTGATGTGGGCGGGTCAAAGGAGTGCGGAGAAGTCTGCCCGGTGTCTGCGCTCATCACAGCAGACGGGAAGAGAGAAACGGCTGGGTGGGTCAAAGGAGCGCGAAGTCCGCGGTCTCTTCCTTATTAAACAAAAAGCTGCGTGGCAGCACTGTGTCAGTGTGTGTGTGTGTGTGTGCGCGCTGTGCTCATCACAGCTGACGGAAACAGATAAAACAGCTTCAGTCAGAGGCTTGTTAACTCCTCAGCATTCAGAGTGATAATGAAGCGCACATGCGGGAAACCCCCGCTGGCGGATTCTATCCACTAATCGGAGGTTCCCCCTAAAGGTAGGCGTGAATTTGAGCCGACCAATGAGTCGGCAGTGGGTGTGTTGGCCCGGTTTTCGGCGCGAGTCAGACCACCTTCAGATGAGGGCCGAAAACACGTACGGTTCAGCCCCAAAAATCCCCGGGCCACCCGAATGTGAAAGGAACTTACCCAATCCCGCCCGGTCCGAGCCGGTGCTAGTGTGTAAGCGCCATTAGAGGATTTACAGTATTTAAACAAACTTGCACAAAATGTACTTGGTCTTTAACCCAAGTGAGAGTAGTCAGTTATAAATCCATCTATACGCATGTTTAAATAAAAATGCTAGAAACTATGAGATGGTCATAAACCAACAGTTTGATTTTAATCTCAATTAAACCCTAAACTGTATTCTGAGTAAAAAAGGAAACATAAAGAAGAAACACAAATTCTTACACGAGTATAAGAAGACAAACCTTAGTGAGTTTCATCCATCAATATATAAAACATAATTAGAAAGAGGAACAAAACAGAGGCTGAATGGAACCAAAACGCCCTCTAGTGGTAGGCTGCAACACTAGTTTTAAGCCCTACTCCGTCCTTGTGAACAAAAAAATAAAATAACACCTCAGGTCCTTTTTTCCAGGTGTTGCCTCGTGTAGTTTTCTTTATGTCCAGACAAGCATTTTTCTCAACCAGCTGTAATCAGTAACTTCATGTTTACCAAGCCTCCATGACTGTGTGCAGATGGGTAGGCGAGGCTTTCAGAGCCACATCCTGGCTCGTTCCAAATAAACAACATGGCGATGACTGGAAACAGGACCTTCTGAATTTAGTTTTTGATAACAGAAGGAAGAGATCCTTTATTTATCCTGTTATGTTGGTGGTAAATCTTAGCCTAGTGAACTAGACCAAATTCTTGCTTTGCAGAGTTTGTTCTAGGCACGCTTCATTGGAACCCTCGCAGCCCGATCCACTGCTGTGGCTGTCCAATCACAGCTCGCTATAGTTTTGGTTGGGCCAATCACAGCGCTCTATATTGTGGGCCAATCACAAAGCGGGAGTAGCCGATGACGTCAGAGCTGTGGCCGCGAACCCAAGCAACATGGCGATGGTGCAGGAACCACGTTGGTTTGAAACGGCTTTGTCATCAACATTGGATTATTTAGACTCCAAAGTCTGTCTGATATACTTAGCAGCTTCTTATTTTTTATCAAATAAAGTAGTGCAATGTCCCAGTACACCTGATATTCACATGTTTTTCACACAAAAACGACAGAAATCATTGATGTTAGACGCCATTGCTGCCTCCCGCTTTTCCGTCGCTGTGATTACGTCACGTTGTTCGTTACTCTGATTGGTCCTAGCGCTATCCAATTGCCCCACGACTGAGGGCCGTCAATGGGTCATGGCCAGACTATAGATTCACATATATAGGATGGCTTGCCAGGCTAGGTAAATCTGGTAAATAGCTTATATTTATACAACACTACGACCCTCCATAGCCTTTTACAGCACATCAGTCATTAACCCATTCACACACTGGTGGTGATGAGCTACAGTGTAGCCACAGCTGCCCTGGGGGACACTGATAGAGGTCTGTCTGACCACAACCAGCAGCAAACGGTGGCACAAAGAACAAGAAATGACAAACACAAATCAAAATATCTGGAAAATTATTTTTGTATAAAAAGATACCAAAGTAGGTCATTATCAGGAGGTAATTCCTTAACAGCCACGTTGTACCATTAAAATAATCTATTTGCGGTATTTTTGATTTCTCTTCCTATTCTGAGTTTGGTGGTTCTTTTAGCTTTTCAGTTTGTGTTTGTTTGAAAGTTTAAACTGTGACTCAAATCATATCATGCCTTCACACTGTAAAGCTAAAAGGTTAACAGGTAAAAAAAAAAAATCTGTGACTTTGGATTTAAAACAAGTTTGACCTTGTTAAGTCTCTCTAAAACATAATAAACCCCAAAACTTACAGTGAAATGTGAACACACACACAGGTCCTAGAGACAGTTCAGGGAGACTCCTCCTGCAGACTAGTGATGCTGTTGGATACTCGCCCTTTAGTGAAATGCTGTTAAAGGATCAAGCTGCATCTTTCAATTCAGCAGATTGTGTTGACAACCTAAATTCCAGAACCAAATGCAATACCTTCTTAAATGTGCTTCTTCTGCTAAAGCAAGGGTCTGCAATTGTGGCTCTGGACCCACATGTGGCTCTCCAACCTCAGAAATGACTCCTTGTAACGTTGACCTAAATGACTTGCATCTGAGCCGTCTCTATAATTAAGCTGACATCACAAAAGGGAATTTTTGAAATGGCTTGTTTTAGGCAAATGATTCCTAAAGCCAGTGATGCATTATTTTGTAACACATTACTCTAATTTGATTACTTTTTTAGTAACAAGTAATCAAACAAGTTAAAATTTTAATTTGCATAGTCAGATTAAAGTTACATTCATAACTAATTTTGCACTACTTATGTTACTGTTTTTCTATTAGTCATATGTCACGATATACACCGTATATGTTTTTATAATACTTTTAATAAACAGAGTTACTTGGCATAATCAACCTCATTATCAGCGCCCCAGAGGTAGGTCAAACCCACAGGCTGACATCTCAATCATGGTTCAACCGATGACTGTACATATAAAATGACTGGACGCTCCATCACATACATACATACATGTATGAACAGCTGATTTAAAGCCTGCTTGGCGGTTTTCATCACCACCATCTTGGCCGTGTCCTGTGTCTCATCACTCCATAAAAATACAAAAATGGAGCTGAAAGTGCAGCAAGGAGGTTACGGGCAGATGATTGACACCCATCAAACCCTGAGCCGATGTAGCTACAAGCTAATTGAGCTACCCAAAGCTATTGGCGATTGGTGGGCGCTTGTAGCCAATAAACTAAGGTTGAATGACTGCTGCCCTTTGCCTTCTTGGCTGTAACATTTTTCCAATCCAATCTAATTTATTTATAAAGCACATTTTGAAACAGCATTGCAGCTGACCAAAGGTCAGCACAGAAACAAACAACAAAACAAGTACAGGACCATACACTAAAAACAGCAACATACAGGTGAACATAATAAAATCAACGATTGAAGGCGAGAGTGAAATAAGACTTGAGGCTGGACTTAAAATGCTCGAGGGAAGGGGCTTGCCTAATGTGCAGAGGGAGAGCGTTCCACAGTTTAGAGGCAGCATGAAAAAGCACGCTCTCCGTAGGCTCTATATCGAGCAGCAGGTACAGTTAATAGTGATAGTTCAGCAGATCGCGAAGACCGTTTTGGGTTATTAATGTGAGTCCAAGGCTGAGGCCTTCTCTGGAGCAAGATGATAGACAAGCTGCTAGCGGTTAGCCTGGCAAGCCATCCTATAAATGTGAATATAGTCTGGCCACGAACCATTGAAGGCCCTCAGTCGTGAGGCGGGATCTACGGTTGTCTTTCAAACTGTCTGCACGCAATTGGATAGCGCTAGGACCAATCAGAGTAATGAACAACGTGACGTAATCACAGCGACGGAAAAGAGGGAGGCAGCAATGGCGTCTAACATCAATGATTTCTGTTGTTTTTGTATAAAAACATGTGACTATCAGGTGTACTGGGACATTGCACTACTTTGTTTGATAAACATAAGAAGCTGCTAAGTATATCAGACAGACTTACGCACGTTGGAGTCTAAACAATCCAATGTTGATGACAAAGCCGTTTCAAACGAACGTGGTTCCTGAGTTGCCGCCATGTTGCTTGGGTTCGCGGCCGCAGCGCTGACGTCATCGGCTACTCCCGCTCTGTGATTGGCCCACAATATAGAGCGCTGTGATTGGCCCAACCAAAATTATAGGAAGCTGTGATTGGACAGCCACAGGCTGCGAGGGTTCCTATGAAGCGTGCCTAGACCAAACTCTGCAAAGCAAGAATTTGGTCTAGTTCACTAGGCTAGCTAGCGGTAGCACTAACAGCTGGACACCTCCTAATCAAAAGGACACGCCCCTAATCATTCATCATTTCAAACTTTAATTACATCTAAACAGATTAGTTACAAAACAATACAACCCCCTCAGAGTTGTCATGACTGTAAACTAGAACTATTAAACCTAACATGTGTTTTGAACCAGGCTGTGAATATGTTTATCTCTGCTGTGAAGTTAGCATTTTTAACATGGGAGTCAATGAGAATGTGATCCTTTCCTGAGCTAGCTGTTGAATAATTAAAATAACACATCCAACCAAAAACAAAAACTCGTTCAACCAATAAGAAAATGATTAACACTGGCATGTCTGGTGTCCCATGTCGCTCCTATGTTCTTTGTGTTCAGTCTAGTTTATTATTCTCATCTTTAGGTTTCCTGGGTCATGTCTCTGTCTGTCTTATATTATATTATATTATATTATATTATATTATATTATATTATTTGTCCCAGTGTATTCATATCAGATTCATGTGTTTAGTTCCTTAGTCTATTCTCTTACCTCCTGTCTAGTTATTTAGTATGTTTTTTGTATTACCTCACAGCCTTTTTATTTCCAGTAAATTTTATGTTTTATAGTTTTGTTTAGTTAGCCCTTAGTTCTGTCTCCAGTGTCTCTGGGTGTTTTCCAATTAACCTTTCGCCGAGCCCCGCCCCCCCTTAGTTACTGTTGCCAAGTCCAACAATAAGTGGATCAAATACTGCAGCTCCGCAGATTTCCGCGATGGAAAGAAGTAGACAGATGCGTGTCAGCGACATTTTTTGGAGCAATTCCTCAATATCATCCAGATCGAGGCAAAAGGGTTAAAGTATGCAGTGGAGGGATATATTAGTGTCGGCTCTGCTGAGCGAAGCGTAGCAGGGAACAAGGAGTTTGGAGTTTGGGAGAAGGCCCTGCATCCGGGGACGCGTGGATCCGAGGAGCGGTGGCAGCGACGCAGTGTCCCTGTGAGCTGTCAGATGATTTGAGCTGCAGGCAGCTCTAACAGAGAAAAGCTCCCGGCGCTCTGCATCGCTATCATCTCAGCTGAGTCTGTTTATAAAATGTAACTTTTTACGCCCGTGTTTACGTTCATTTTTAGCTCCCGGCCGGAGCTCGGCATTAATTCATCACGTGATCATGACACCAACCGCTGTTGCGCCAAGGCTTAATGTGCATTTATAAGACACACAGTTGAAAGTTAAAGTTAAAGTCCCAAGTCATCATCACACACTGGTGAAATTACATCTCCGCATTTGACCCATCCCCGTGGTGGGGAGCAGTGAGCTGCAGCCGCGCTCGGGAACTATTTGGTGGTTTAACCCCCCAATCCAACCCCTTAGTGCTGAGTGTCAAGTGAGGAGGCATTGGGTCCCATTTTTTCAAAGTCTTTGGTATGACCCGACTGGGATTCGAACCCTGATCTCCCAGTCCCGGGGCGGACACTCTACCACTAGGCCAACGGAGCTGGTAATATTGAGGTAATATTACGCTGATTTGCCGGCCGTGTGTCTTATCTAAAAGGGTCTTGGATAGTCTGGGAGGCGGACCTCCGCCCAGCCGTGGGCGGGGGGAGCACTCATGCTTGGCTGTTGCTGGTTGAGCTCGATGAGGAGGTTCTGAAGGGAAACAAAGGGGACACGACTACTATCGAGGCTAATGCTTAGTAGTAAATTAGGCTTAGCTTCATCATTTTGTTTGGAGTTGTCGGATAGTAACGCTTGCTATGATGTGTGATTGGACAATAGCCGTTCTGGGGCGGGGCCGGCGAAAGGCTAATTGCAAGGAACCTTGCCTTGATGCCTTGGTCCCGCCCCAGTTGCCTAGGAGATACATCATCAGGAACCGCCAAGGCATGTTCCAATCGTTTCCAATGTTCATGTGCTAGCAAGGCGTCTGTCCGTTTGTCTGCTGTTTAGCTAATTCACCAAGGATACATGAGAGGTGCCTTGGTGCCTTCTCTTGGTCAAAAATTTCCCAGAATGCAGCTTGGTATTTTCAAACAGATGTGATCAGGAGCTGGCAGAAGCTACTTCAGGGGCAAATTTCCAGTTTAAATGTAAGTAAAGTAATTGTAGCTATCAGGCTTATATGTAAAATGTTTATTTAAATCCAAAGCAGGTATCTATGGTTGGTTAGTTGCTTAGTAGTTGCAGCTTTTGTGGCTAGCAGGTACTAACTCACTTACACATTTGATTTAACCAACACAATTAAAAAAGTAAAAGGCTCGATATACATCTATATTGTAACTTAAAATTACTATGATGGACGGGACGTAAACAGAGCGTGTACGTAGGGGGCGGGCTCTGGCCAGCCGCGGTCACGTGGGGCAAGTCTGTTTCATTTAACCGTTTTCTTTGATCAAGGAAGGACAGTGTCCTCGTAAGCAAGGCATCTGGCCTTGTTACATGGCCGGCAAGGCAAGGTGAGGTTCCTTGCAATTGGAAAACACCCTCTGTGTTTTAACATCCTCCCCTTTCAGTTAATGAGTCACACCTGCTCATTGTTAATCTACTTTATTCAGTCTGTTTTCCTTCACCTCCTCTATATAATCCCAGTCCATTTCACTTGTTGTTGTTGGCTCCTCTTTTGTACCTTGTTATGTTTAATTGGTTATTTCTGGTTGTGCTATTCCCTGCCTCGTGGACGTCTGTATTGTCACCTGCCTACTCCTCGTTTCAGTAAAATAAAGGTCTTGAAGCTATCTACCTGGATGCTTCCTGGATACCTGCAATTGGGTCCTACTTTCAGCAAACAACTTTGTGGGCAGCAGTAGCTCAGGAGGTAGAGTGGGATGTCCAGCAATTGGAAGGTTGCAGGTTCAATCCAGGCTTTTGCCAGAGAATGCTGCTGTGTGTCCTTGGACAAGACGCTTAACCCACCTTGCCTGCTGGTGGTGGTCAGAGCTTCCATCAGTACACACCAGGGCAGCTGCGGCTGCACTGTAGTTCATCCCCACTAGAGTGTGAATGTGTGGATGACTGATTGTGTTGTGAAGCGCCTTGGGGGGTTGTAGAACCCTAAGAAGGTGCTATACAAATACAGGCCATTTACAAACAGCTCCATTTTTAGCTGGAACTTAAACATTCTAATCCTCATTCACACACACACACACACACACACACACACACACACACACACACACACACACACACACACACACACACACACACACACACACACAGAACATTAATGTCTACGGGCCTCATTTATGAAGCTTGCTTAGACACAAAACGGGGTCTGAAAACTGCATAAGAGACTTTCCACACAAACTTTTTGATTTATAAAGAAAAACTTGATGAAAAAAATGTGCTGTACTTTAAGCAAACGTTGGACCTGGTGTAAGCACATTTTGCAGATGGGAACCTGGCAATAAAGCTGCATGCTCAGATTTGTAGACCCCCACACATGCATGCATGCACTCACCCCCTCAATAAAACAATTCACAATGAACAGTTGTTGCATATAAGAGTTTTCTCACATGTGTATACACACGTCTTCAAATTATTCAGAAGTTGCATTTATTGGTACATTAATTGAGATAAGGTGTGATTAATAAATACTGCAGTAACAATCATGCATAATGCTTCACAATAGATGCCCTGGCACCCTATGAAGATCACACAAATGGGAAGATCTGGATGGGGAGGGTTTTTAGAGACCACCAAGATGTCCTGGCCCATGCAGATGATGATTTCGATTTCACTAGAGAGCTGTCCTATTAAATTTATGTGCTGAACTGGGTCCGGTTAGATCGGCCAACCTGCTGAAACCAGGCGATCCCAGCACATCTGCAGCTTGTCACCACTCTCGGGTTTTCTGCATCCGGCTCATTCCAGCGGGAATAGCTGACAGGTAGGATGGTATTTGTTTGATGAGATGAACAATTAAGACATTTCCTGCCTAAACCTTCTCTGAGGTAAATTAAATGTTTTCATTGGATTATCCCCTCAGATCTGGAATATCTCAGCCATCTCTCAGCACCATGAAGCATCCATTTTAGATGGCATCACTGAAATGAGAATTAGATACATTAAGTTTTCTTATACTATCAGAGAACAGGCCAACATGAAAGCGCAAATTGCAGCAATGTCCAGTTTCCCAAATGTAATTGGCGTTGTTAACTGCACTCACATTGCTATGAGGGCTCCAAGTGAAAATTAATTTGTCTATTTTAACCAAAAAAATTATCATTCCATCAACATACAATTTATATGTGATACACACACGGTTCTGACAGTACCGGTGTCCCGGTGTTCTGGATCAGTGCATGACTCCTTCATCCTGACACACAGCAGTGTAGAACAGACTGCAGACAGGTGCAGTGCATGATGGCTGGCTCCTTGGTAAGTAGAAATAGAGATGCACCAATCAGGATTTTGAGGCCCGATCACCAAAAGCAGTATCTGCCGATCCCGATATTACCGATCACAGCATCAAATCCATACATTTTTCAATATTGTTTTCTCATGTATGCAACATTACCATTGTATTATTAGTATAAAAAGTAGGAGATGAGAAAATATCATTGACCACTGTTTTATTGCAGGCTGAGGCCATGTGCAATATTTAACACTCTACAGACTATAGAGACAACTTGGACTCAGCTTAAGTGTAGCTTAAATAGTGCAAGAAAGTTAAAAAAACTCAAATTTGTGTTGTGAGATTTTTTTTATATTAAAGTATTCATCATCATCATCATCACTACCACCACCAGCACCATCATAACAGTTGCCGTAATGATATAAGAGTAATGTTATGTGTTGCTAGAAAAGGTTGCTGTTTCCGGTTCCAGGTCAGCAGCTTTTATGCTATGCTAAGAAAAGCCGCCCAGTTCTGAACTGTTCTGTGGATAAATTGAGAAGTTGTAAGCCGTGGGTTACGGCCGACAGTAGCCTGAATAAAAGACCCCTAAACGAGTGGCCTGAGAGAGTCAGAGTCGTTACGTTAATAGCTTTATTTATTTATTTCCCGTAGCGGGTGCTAGCGAGCGGAACTCGGCGTCATTCACCACAGAGAAAGGTTGCTCGTCTACATGATGACTTTAATTACTTTTCAGGTTAGTTGCCCATTTTTCGGACTGTCACGCTCATACAGACGAGTGGTTAGTGCAGCTGTGTCTGACTGCTGTCGCTCCGACTCCGAGTGTCTTTTCATTTCTACAGGGAGACAGGAAATCTCGCCTCACTCCCCCAGAGTTTGCTCTTTCAAAGTCCTATTAAATTCGCTGTGTTGACGCATTTTAAAGAGCTTCCTCTGCTCGTTTACATCACTCTCACAGACGGTGTAAAAGTTAGTTTTACATATTTGCCGCTGCGCGCATGCGGGAGAGGGAGGCGTGATGCTGCAGCTACACACAGGTTCTCTGTCAGCCGCAAAATATGAGTGACAGGTGATCAGCTGGTATGATCGGCTCTGAAAGGAGTTGCCGATCACGTGTTTTTTCACCAATATCGGCCGATTACGAGCAGTTACAGATCAGTCGGTGCATCCCTAGTAGATACATGATAGAATTTTTACCAATTATTGATCATAATTATTCTGGTACACCTTGCAGGTGACCGTGGCAAGCCCTAGAGGTGCTGGCTCCTCACTCAATTTTCCAACCCACAGAGGGCTTGTGCTTTAGTGAGGGTCATGGTCATGCTTGTGCTTGTGTGGAGCTATCCAGTGTTCTGTATTTGTTCAATAAAATCAGCAATTGGAATCAGTTTTATGTATCATCATGGCTTTTGATTATGATTCAGAAATAATCGTTTCATAGGTTAAGGACAAGCTGGATATTTGTAAGATCACATCTGTCATTACCTCAGGAAGCCTTAATGAAATCTGAGTTGGCTGTGATGATAGTGACCCTGATGTTCTAACTCTGATGTTCTAACCCTGATGTTCTAACCCTGAGGCCAACAACTAGAAATTATTCCTCTCCTGATAGTAACATCTTACTTTCTTTAACATAGAATGTGCTACTATTAGTTCACCTATTGATTTAATTATAGATTCACTCAGATAAAGACAATAAAGTTTCTCTTACTAAATAGAACTTCTACTAAGAAATCACAGTGTAGCCATAGAAACACTACTTGATATAGAGGGTGTGTGTGTGTGTGTGTGTGTGTGTGTGTGTGTGTGGGTGTGGGGTGTGTGTGTGCCTGCTCTGTCTTCTCAATCCCCAGTGAGTCGTAGCGGATGGCTGCTCATACTGAGCCAGGATCCTCTGGAGGTTTCTTCCTGTTAAAAGGGAGTTTTCCTTCCCACTGTCGCTACATGCTTGCTTAGTATGAGGATTGTATCAACACACAGTCAGTGTCTTGATGCAATCTGCTGGGTTCCTTATATAGGAAACTTTTTTACTGATTGGCTTAATGAACTGAACTGTATTGGAATGTTTACTTTGTGAAGTGCCTTGAGACGACTCTTGTCGTGATTTGGCGCTATTGAAATAAACTGAATTGAATTAAAGTCAGTGGTAATCCATTATATTGTACATTAGTTATTTCATTTCTCACTTCTTTCTGTATTTAGCCCCTCTGTTTGAATGTCTATCATTTAATTGAACTTGAATTCAAAGCCAATTATGATTTAGACCTATTTCTCACTATTGCCATTAGTCTAGAATAGGAACAGACCTGCTGCATACAGCTGGGCAAAATGGTGCAGTTTTGTTATACTTCATATATCTTGCACCCAGTTAAGGCAAAATATGTTTATCCTATGTACCGCTTTAATAAGATAACCTCAATTTTTGAGGCCATCAGATATAAAGTCAATCCAACAGTGTGATAAATGCTACATGATTTTTTGCACGTATGTATGCGTTTGTGTGGAGCTCCAAGTGCTGCAGCACAATCCTGGAACTCAAGAAACGTGGTGAGAAGGCTGTCACTCATGTCCATTCCTGTTTTGCAGCAGTCTGGTTTTTTATATATACATTGAACAAATATAACAGTTGATGCATTTGCACTGATGTCACATTTTAGCATGGAATTCTTCACGATATCGGCCCAAAATAATCAACAGCACATATTGGCCATCGGCTAACCGTGACGTCTACATATGGGCATCAGCGTCAAAAACAGAAAACCCATAATGGTTGATATTTATAATATCCTCTTATAAGCAGCTCAGGGGGGTTGGTGGAGGGCAGTCCTTCACATTCTGGAGTAAGGGAACAGCCCTTTATTTCTGACACAGCTGCTGCAGACTCCTTTACCAACAGTGAGGAAGAGTGAGCCAGCTCCACACAATACTGGACCGGTTCTCTAAAGGAAATAAGAATGGCTCCATCTATCCAACAGAGAGGACTCTTCCTGTCTGCACTCACTACTAGCAATGACTCCATAGATCTAGAATGAGTAGAAAGGACACTTCCTGGTGCCATTTGAAAGTCAAAAAGAAATGTTAGTGATCAGTGAAAGTGGGTACTTCCTGGTTTTGATGGCGCCCTACAGATCCAGTTCAAGTACAGAAGCACTTCCTGGCGTCGAAGGTCATTTTGAATGAGTTGATACATCAAGAGAAGAAGGCTGCATTGATCTAATAGAATAAATATTTCCTGCACTCTTATCTACCGTAGGTGGAACAAACACTCCTGCATTCAGGATCCCAGACCTCGGTAAATGACTTTCATGGATCTACCACTGAAAAGGCATGTATGCTCAAATCAAGAAAACACACAAACAGATCCAAACAAATCACACATGAGGGAATAACATACTTTAATAAGGCCTCCATTTACATGTGCAAGTGGAATCAAATTAGTTTCCCCTTTGCACAATCAAAATTCTTGTCTACCAGAAGAGTTAAAACTTCACAAATCAAAGATTTGAGATTATCCCAAATGGAGCAGAGGTGTAAAAAAGAGGACAGTGTGTGCAGCTGTTACTGCTATGTGTCAAAGCAGCCCGCATCAGCCGAAGGAAAGTAAAAATGGTTGTGTATAAACTGAAATCACATCATATTAGACTTTCATATATTATTGTTTTTAGCACTGCATGACTTACACACACCTTTATAGTAAATAAAGCATTGGTGAAAGGGTGAAGCCTTGTCACTTTGCACAAGGGGTCCACATGAAACATTTCATTTAGCTACATGCTCTGTATGTAGGGAATGACAAAACATCTTTTTGAATCTTGAATTAGTGTTTCAGCGCATGTCCACTAAGTGTCACCAACGGATCAATAACAGTAGAAATGTGTGAACAACAGCCATAAAGTTGGCGTGGGGCTGCACACATTTCACCACTCATGAATGTACAAAAGGGTGAGCAGCAGGTTTGGTGTTTTGTATAGAAGGCGGTCAGACAACAAAAGTCTGGGCCTTGCTCCTAAACTTGTTACATCAACATTTCTGATGTTAGATAAGTGGAAAAGAGATGGATTAGGATTCATTAGTACATCTGAAAATTTAAATCTGTAGTTTCAAGAAATAGTTTCGCCTCATGAGGTCAATTTGCAATGAGAAATGTTTCAACACAAGGAATCAGACTGATTTCATCAGATGAGAATGACCATTAAATCATTCACTGCCAGTCGTTTTCTGATCAGAAAGCCCCTGACTGCCAGTGTTTTTGAGCGTGTTTACTGTTCTTTGAAGAGTCACAGAACATTGTGCTCTATGATCATGTAAACGCCAAAACTACCAAAAGAAAGAGTAGACTCACTTCTTTTTCAGGAAGAATCGCCGTATTTCTAGCGTTATCCGTTCTTTCACAATCTGGTGCCCAAGCACCGCTGCAGACGCATTTCCGGTTAGGCGCATCGTTTTTTTCACAGCAGCGTCCCAAAACAAACTCGTAATCCATTGATTTTCCACTTCCTGATCACGTGATGTGTGACATACACGGATGAAGATCCGCTTTGGACGCATGATGTTTGTTCTCACGGTGCGGGGGCTCGTTCCGACGCCCACCCCGTAAAAAAATGCAAATGACAACTAAAGTCGTCAATGGCAGCCAGCGGTTGGATGTGAAAAGACGACTATAGTCGTCAATGGCAGTGAATGAGTTAAAACTGCTCCCACCTTCTTATTGACCAAGCTGAATGTCCTCAACACAGTCCTGTTCTTATGGGACCTTGATTATGAACACAGGGAAAGTCTTCAAGTAAATGCTTCCACCCATAAGGCTGATCAAAGTCAATACTAGTGAATAATTTACACCATAAAGTTAAAGAGCAATTAAACCTAGCAAACCCAGACATTTGTCACCTGTTTAAACATAGTCTTGTATCAATATTTTATCTGCATGTGGTGGATTGTCTCAGGGGCCTCTCTGCATAGCCTACACCTTGGGTCTTGTCTGGTGTGGTAGATCTTGGCCTCTGTTGCTCTGGTGTTCAGGGCCTGTTCCTGTGCAGCCATGATGAGTGCCTCTGTGCTGTCCTTCAGACCAGCTCTTTCTAGCCATTGGTAGGATTTCTTGATATCAGCCACCTTATCTGTTGGTGGAACATCCCATGTAGGGGTTTGTCCTCCCATGATGGTATTTCCAGCACCTCCTCTTCTGTTCACCATTGTCTGAGACATTCACTGAGCACGTCATCTGTTGGGGCCTTGATGTACTTATGGATCTTGGATGTTTCATCCTGGACAGTGCCTCTCACACTCACTAGTCCTCTGCTCACAGTTCAATTAATAGCATATCTATTAACTATAAGGGGCAGCATTATTGTAAAGTGACACCAGATGTTTGTTTTTTGTTAGTGAGTCGGATGTTAATGTTACTTTGGTCATCAGAGGGTTGGAACTTTAGACTATTTGTGCCTCATTTCTTTCTTATTTTTGGATCATGACTGACCCTCACCTTTGGCCTTAAGTACTTTAGATGTTGTTCTTGTATCGTTTATTCTTGAATGTCCTTTGAACTGGCCATGCTGTGTTGCTTTGGAAATCTTATGTCCTAGTTCATGTTGTCAGACATGAAGTGATTTCATATTCTACAGGTCTGGGTGTGGCTGGTAGAGATAAAATCATCTTTACAAATAATGTGATTAATCGAAGTTAATTCATGAATTAATAAAATGGGCAATTCAATTTTCACAGCAACATTGTAATATCTAACCCTAACAAACACCAGTTGAATGGGATTTTAAAATGTAGCCCAAGTAAAACCGTTTCATCAGTGACTACAGTAAGAGGGCATGTTAACAATGGGCAACAAGTAATAGTGAAAAATTATTTTATTCAAAATGTACAAAGCTAAGGACAATGGGGTCATTGTACTACAGGAGTTCAACTTTATTAGTCTTTTTAAGATCAAAGAACAGAAAACTCAAAAGGAAACATAAATCTGGAGAACAAATGCTTCTGACACCTAACTGAAATTACTTCAGAAGTAACAAGTTACTCTAGTAGTTTGCATTTAATTCCGTATTGGGAGAGAAAAACTCTTTCAGTGGTACATTTGCATGGTACAGAGATAGTGTGTCAACACACACATGCACACACACACACACACACACACACACACACACACACACACACACACACACACACACACACACACACACACACACACACACACACACACTGGTGGTGATGAGCTACAATGTGACCACAGCTGCCCTCGGGCAAACTGACAGAAGCGAGGCTGCTGGGAACTGGCACCAATGGTTCCTCCAACCAAGGTGGGTTAAGTATCTTGCCCAAGGACACAGAAACTGCAACAGATGGGGGTCAAACATGCAACCCCCCATTTAATGATTTGTGTCAGGGGTAAGTTGGTACAGGGCATCGCCATCCAGGAGACATGAAAGCATATCTTTAACTTGAAGGGAGATGCTAATGGAGCTGGCACTACTACGCGGGCTTGCTACCATACCGGATTCGCCTGTCACCCCTCCCCTGGCAAGGATGCATCAGAAGGGGTGCGCAAGAATGAAGAAGAGGGGCAAGCGTAGAGGTATCCGAGCTAGGCTAAAGGCTAACCCTGCTCACCCAGCCATACCATGTATCATCCTGGCTAATGTGTGATCACTGGACAACAAAATGGATCACATACAACTGCTGAGATCAGCAAATCAGAAAATAAGCAAGTAAGTGAGTGCTGTGTGCTTGTTTTCATTGAAACATGGCTAAATGACAACATTTCAGTCTCCACTGTACAAACAGAGCAGCTAGCAAGCTACCGAGCAGACAGGATGCTCGCAGACAGAGGGAAGACTCATGGGGGCAAAATCTGTGTTTACATTCGAGAAGCGCGGTGCCAGGACGCTACTGTAGTATGCAAACAGTGTTCACCATTGGCAGAGTTTGTGATAATAAAGTGCCGCCCCTTCTATCTACCCAGGGAGATAAGTGCGAATATTTTAGTCGTTTATATCCATCCAACTAACAACAACAGGGATAGAAATGCAGCGCTTGATGAACTGCATCAAGCCATCAGTGAACGACAAACAGCACACCCAGATGGTTTCATCATCCTCGCTGGAGATTTTAATCATGCCGATTTCAAAACTGTACTTCCAAAATTTCACAAACATGTGCATTTCCCAACAAGGGGAGATAACATCTTGGACCAGGTTTACACCTCCCACAAAGAAGCATACAAAGCCCCAGAAGCCATGGCTGACAGGGGACATGTGCTGAGGACCAGAGACAATGCCTTCAGAGCTGGGGATGAACCTGACCTGAGATTAGCGAGGGCCAACCTGTCCCGGGGCATCAGGAAATCCAAGCCATCACAGAATACAAGCACACGCAACATAGCTGTGAGAGCGACACCTCTCTGCTCAACAACCTGAACAACTTCTTCGCTTGTTTTGAAACACAGAACAACACTTACCCACAGAAAATCCCATCGCCTTAGCATGAACAAATGCTTTGCCTGTCTGCCCTGGAAATGAAAAGGACACTCTCCGCAATCAACACCCGAAAAGCAGCAGGTTCAGGTAACATTTCTGGTAGGGTGCTAAAGGCCTGTGCAGAGGAACTGAAGGATGTCTTCACAGACATCTTTAACACCTCCCTGAAGCATGTTTCAAAGCCATGACCGTCATACCTGTGCCGAAGATATCATCCCCATCCTACGGTGCCCGTCTGGTGACATTGAGGGAAAAAAAATAACTCGTGGCCACGAGATACTTAATGTGTGAGGGATGTGTTCCAGAGTTCATCTTTCCTGAAAGGATCCCCTCTTAAAAGCTAATATTAGGTTTTATCATAATATTAATATTTATTTTAATGAATAATAACCAATTGGTTTATTTATTTAATCAAATCATCCAGTAACGCAGGCGATCCGTCTTTTTCTTTCACCATGGACAGATGGCCATTGTAAATAAAGTGTGTCCTTTCTTATAGCAGCTACAGCGATAAGCAAATATAAATAAAACATTTTAAAAAGTGGTCAGATGGAGCCTAATGCGCATGCAGGGAGAGATAACTCTCTTTTCCAGATCTGGAACATTTAATGAAAACCTTTTATTGGGACACATTGTTCATATCAAACAAATATCAGCCTGCCTGTAGGCTAATCCAAGTGAGCCGTGTTCTGTCAGAACTCCTGTTTAAGGAAAACCCGACAGGTGTGCCTCTGCCCGTTAGCTGCTGTACAGTTTAGTCTGATTCACAGATGCGCTGTCATATGAAGGTGCATGAAAGTAAGCCAGTCACTACAAAAGCAGTAAAAGAGGGGAGGACACACTTTATTTACAATCGCCGTCTGTTCATAGTGAAGGAAAAAGAAGGATCACCTGCGTTACTGGATGCTTTGTTTAAATAAATAAAACAATTGGTTATTATTCATTAAAATAAATATTAATATTATGATAAAACCTAATGTGACAGGGTGAGCATGTTGTCACTGTATCCCAATGCAGAGATATCCCTTTGGCTAAAGCGCGTGGCTCTCACCCGGGGGGTCTGAGGTTCAAGTCCCACCCAGGCCCTCGTTTGTCTACCTTGCCACACTAATATTAGCTAAAAGTTAACTATTTGGGGGCTTTTAAGAGGGGATCCTTTTAGGAAAGCTGAGCTCTGGAACACGTCCCTCATGCATTAATAACTCGTTCCCATGCACTCAGTATCTCGTGGCCACGTGTTTTTTTTTTTTCCTCAATGTCACCAGACAGGCACCGTACCATCCTGCTTCAATGACTACCATCCTGTGGCACTGACACCCATCATCATGAAGTACTTTGAACAGCTGGTCATGTCACACATCAAATCCATCCTCCCCCTACCCTGGACCCCTTCCAGGTTGCATACAGGGCTAAACAATCCACTGAGGATGCAATCTACTCTGCCCTCCACCCAGCTTTCACTCACCTGGTCAGCAAAAATCCATATGTAAGAATGCTGTTCATAGAATTCCGTTCAGCATTCAGTACCATAATACCACAATAACTCATCTGCAAACTTGACAATCTGGGTCTCAGGACATCCTTCTGTAACTGGCTGCTGGATTTTCTCAGTCAGAGGCAACAAGCAGCTCGTGTTGGCAACAACACCTCAAGCAGGATCACTGTGAGCACAGGGGCACCACAAGGTTGTGTGCTCAGTTCCCTGCTCTTCACCCTACTGACACATGACTGTACACCAACCCAGCATCAATTTCTTGGGGGTGCACATCAGTGAGGACCTCTCCTGGACCACCAACACCGCATCACTGATAATAAGAGCCCAGTAGCGCCTCTACTTCCTGTGCAAACTCAAACAAGCCAGGGCTACATCATCAAGACCACCTTGTACAGAGGAACTATCGAGATCATCCTTTCCAGCTGCATCACTGTGTGAGGTGGGAGCTGCACTGACTACAACAGGAAAGCTCTGCAGCACATCATGAACACAGTTGAGAGGACCATTGGTACAACACTTCCCTCCTTGGAAGACATATACATCGCCCCCCTCACCCAGAAAACCATCACAATCGTGAATGATGCCAGCCACCCCACCTCGCACACAACTTGTTCTGCCTCCTGCCCTCTGGAAGGAGCTACAGGAGCCTCCGCTACCGTACTACCAGACTCACCAACAGTTTCATCCACTAGGCTGTGAGATACTAAACTCTCTCCCCCCACCTCCCCCCCTCAAAAAAAGTATGTAAGTCTGTCGACTCTGGCCGACTGGAAATAACTACCTCAGTATTATGGGAAAGTTGCACATATTTGCTACCAGTATTATTATTACAGCTGCTATTATTACTAGGGATGCACTGATTGATCTGTAACTGCTCGTAATCGGCCAATATTGGTGAAAAAACACATGATCAGCAACTCCTTTTAGAGCCGATCATACCAGCTGATCACCTGTCACTCATATTTTGCGACCGACAGAGAACCTGTGTGTAGCTGCAGCTTCACGCCTCCCTCTGCCGCATGCGCGCAGCAGCAAATACGTAAAACTAACTTTTACTCCGTCTGTGAGAGTGATGTAAACGAGCGGAGGAAGCTCTTTAAAATGCGTCAACACAGCGAATTTAATAGGATTTTGAAAGAGCAAACTCTAGAAATGAAAAGACACTCGGAGTCGGAGCGACAGCAGTCAGACACAGCTGCACTAACCACTCGTCTGTATGAGCGTGACAGTCCGAAAAATGGGCAACTAACCTGAAAAGTAATTAAAGTCATCATGTAGACGAGCAACCTTTCTCTGTGGTGGACGACGCCGAGTTCCGCTCGCTAGCATCCGCTACGGGAAATAAATACATAAATAAATAAAGCTATTAACGTAACGACTCTGACTCTCTCAGGCCACTCGTTTAGGGGTCTTTTATTCAGGCTACTGTCGGCCGTAACCCACGGCTTACAACTTCTCAATTTATCCACAGAACAGTTCAGAACTGGGCGGCTTTTCTTAGCATAACATAACAGCCGCTGACCTGGAACCGGAAACAGCAACCTTTTCTAGCAACACATAACATTACTCTTATATCATTACGGCAACTGTTATGATGGTGCTGGTGGTGGTAGTGATGATGATGATGATGAATACTTTAATATAAAAAAAATCTCACAACACAAATTTGAGTTTTTTTAACTTTCTTGCACTATTTAAGCTACACTTAAGCTGAGTCCAAGTTGTCTCTATAGTCTGTAGAGTGTTAAATATTGCACATGGCCTCAGCCTGCAATAAAACAGTGGTCAATGATATTTTCTCATCTCCTACTTTTTATACTAATAATACAATGGCAATGTTGCGTACATGAGAAAACAATATTGAAGTATTTATGAATTTGATGCTGTGATCGGTAATATTGGGATCGGCAGATACTGCTTTTGGTGATCGGGCCTCAAAATCCTGATCGGTGCATCTCTAATTATTACTATTATTAATGAATGTCTCTGCACAAAACATTCTTAAACCTAGAACACCTTATTATTTTTCAACATCATATTATCTTTTTCAGCAGTAAGATGAGTAAATGTCTTTTATACCACTGCACCTTACTGTTACTCTTGTGTTTTGTTATTCAATTCAATTCAGTTCAGTTTATTTATATAGCGCCAAATCACGACAAGAGTCGTCTCAAGGCACTTCACAAAGTAAACATTTCAATACAGTTCAGTTCATAAGCCAATCAGTAAAAAAGTTTCCTATATAAGGGACCCAGCAGATTGCATCAAGACACTGACTAGTGTCATTGTGTTGGTACAATCCTCATACTAAGCAAGCATTTAGCGACAGTGGGAAGGAAAACTCCCTTTTAACAGGAAGAAACCTCCAGAGGATCCTGGCTCAGTATGAGCAGCCATCCGCTACGGCTCACTGGGGGTTGAGAAGACAGAGCAGGCACAGGCACACCCCACACCCACACCCACACACACACACACACACATGTATGTACTGTCCTGTCATGTTTGAGCATGGGACAGTGAGAAACGTCATTTCGAGTCATTTGTATGCCAAGTACATGTGAATAATTTGACAATAAAAGCTCTCTTAATCTCAAATTGCAGATTTCAACTGAAATTTCAAACTAGTTAAATAGTAAGACTCTCAAGATTATTTTTATATTTTAGTTTAATTAAATGCTTGAAAAATAATTTGATAATCAGATTTTCTGCTCAAGTTCTTCCTTTCACATTACTTCAGTCATTCCTCTTCTTTGACAAGATTTGTCTACGTAAAGTCTTTTATGCAATAATTTGTGTGTGTGTGTGTGTGTGTGTGTGTGAGGGTGTGTGTGTGTGCGTGTGTGTGAGTGTAAGACCTCCTCTTGGCCAGGTCACAGCAGGGCTGAAGGCTGCTGGTTTGCTGTTGGTCAGTGGGTGTGTTTAAGTTCCATGTGAGTGGTTCTGTTTTATGAGGGTTTTATGATGTGTGTGTGTGTGTGTGTGTGTGTGTGTGTGTGTGTGTGTGTGTGTGTGTGTGTGTGTGTGTGTGTGTGTGTGTGTGTGTGTGTGTGTGTGTTGGGGGGTGCATGCACAGGCAGCCCCACACCTACATACCTCCCACCTCTTATGAACACATGTTTACACACAAAAAAATTTAATTTTCCATTAATTTAGAAGCATATAGATGCTTTATTAAAATTGTCACAGGACTCATTTTCCTACTAAATAAACACAATCCTGGTCACAATGACTTGCTGAGGTAACAAACAACCATCACTTACCGTAAGTAAGAGACATGATGGTTCATATCCCCAAATGAACGTCACTCTCCTTCCTGCTGCGTTTAAACTTGGTCTTTATCAGTTATTTAGAGGAAACTGGGTTGGAACATTTCCAGGACTGTGATATCGCACAAGTCCTTTAAGACATGGGTCCCAACCACTGAGCCAAGGACTGCTGCTGGACCATTTGGCACAAGGTCACACAAAAAGAATGAAAACTTGGATAAGAGGAAGCATGGATGAACTGATTACATTATGGGTACAACATATACTATTTAATCTTCTCCATCCAAACTGCACATACCTACTTACAGGTGATGAGTACTTTTTTCCTCTAGAATTGTTGATGCAGATGCACACATTAGTTCTCTGCTACAGAAAATCTGAGATCTGACAAGTTGACATCTTGGAGGTCAGATCAGTTTTTATACAGAAATTAGGCTCTGTCACTTTCCATCAGTGTTTTTGTGGAGTGACGGGCTTTGTCCTTCTGTCAGCGTGCATGCTCTTACTACTGGGTTAGCAGACTGTTGCTGGATATAGGTCAAACTGGGAGTGTGCACAGCTTTGTGTGTGTTTTACAGCTGAAAAGACGCTCTAATCTTTAACAAGGGAAAACAATGAGCTCACACACACACACACACACACACACACACACACACACACACACACACACACACACACACACACACACACACACTCCACCCTCCTGCTGCGTTCAGCATCTCCCCACTGCGGCAGTAGCACAATTCCCAGAAACAGCTCGCCCGTCTTACACACACACACACACACACACACACATATTCACACACGCATGCACACACACAAACACACACACATATTCACACACGCATGCACACACACACACAAACACACACACACACTACTCAGATTCCTATCAGCTGTTGTGTTTAAGTGAGCAGAACACGTTTTACACGTGTGTTGACGTGTTTACATTTTATATCAGTTAAGTGCAGCAAGACAATGGTGGGATGCAGTGAATGTGGCATAGCACTGTAAGTGTGTGTGTGTGTGTGTGCATGTGTGTGCGTGCGTGTGTGTGTGTGCGTGCGTGTGTGTGTGCGTGTGTGTGTGTGCGTGTGTGTGCGTGCGTGTGTGTGTGTGCGTGCGTGTGTGTGTGTGCATGTGTGTATGTGTGTGCTCAGTCCTCTCTAAGAGGCAAACTCCCCCTGTCTACTGTGACAAAAATCGCAGTTCCCCTCTTGAACCTGTGACCTTGACCCTGCAAGACAACAGTGTTACTTGTCGACCTACCATTCTGCCCGACGTTATTTCTCAAAATACAAAAAATGGAATTAGGTGTCACTCAAAGGTAAGGGAAAGAGTTAGTAAAACAAAAGTGTGTTTATTGATCAATGGGTTGAGCTTGATCTCTGAGGCCTGGTCTGCCTGTTAAGCCTGGTTTATACTCGGTCCGTCTGCGTGAAACGGACGCACGCACCGCCATTTTGCGTTGGCGCAAGGGCTCTCCGACTGGCTCGCGGAGGGTGACGGAGACATGCCCCAAATTTTAAACATCCGTCGAAAGTGACGGAGACCGCAAGCTCGTGATTGGTCAGGATGACGCTTCCTGTAACTTCGTCACCAGCACCGCCGTTGCTCCGTTAATAAATAAAAAATATTTAGCGGCAGACCCAGAATAGATTGAAGAACGCATCGCGGAAAAGTCCGAAAATATGAACGTTTATTCACCCGTGACTGAAGGATTACAAAATTCGGAGCAAACGTGGATGGAAACGACGGGAAACGTGGGTTTAGAGGTGGCGACTGGATGAAGAGGTGGAGGAGAATGAAGGACACATTAGTCCGTGTTAAAAAGTCTCTGAAATACATTAAAACAATGTAAACACATGAGTAAATACACTATCGTTAAACGGATACATGAGTGGTGGCAGGATATCACAGAATAGCGCTACGCCCTCTGTTGTCCTGGTGGGGAATCGCTTTGCAGCACTCCGCTGCCTGAACACAAGTTCGAATGTGAAAACCTTTCAGACGCTCCGTGTGCGTCTCTCCGTTGCGGAGCTCACAGAGAGTATAAACCAGGCTTTAGACAGATCTGCTGTCCTTTATCGAAGAACTGTGGAAATCATCCTGAGTTTGGCATCAAAGAGTCACAGCGAGTCAGCAACAGGGTGAGTTTCCTTTGAGTGTTGGACAACCACATTCATAACTCTACATCCTCTCTCTCACACACACGCACACACACACACACACACACACACACACACACACACACACACACACAAAGTGCCGACACTGATCCCCTCCCTCCATCTAACATTTTCTGAATAGTTGCATCGACCACAGAATACTTTCCCAACTTCTGTGGCTGACTCCAGTTGAGTCCCTGACTTTGAGTCTGTTCCCTATGGCTGTTTTTTTTTACTCATGTCCTTTTGGCTACCTCTCCAGCTGCCACTTTCATTCTGTATGGAGAGCTGGATTCTCCATCTGCCATGGGTTAAAATCTCTTTCCTGCTCTTCTCTTTTGGCTTTCATAAGTTTATGCTGTTTTCTACTTATTCTCTCCTCAGATCACAAAATGCTTTCCTTTCAGGTTCTGTGTATTTCCATAAAGATTTAATAAAACTTAATTTTTTTTGTGGGAAAAATGATTTAAGAATAACTCTATTTATGAAATTAAAACTAAAATTAAAAACAATTACTGTTTACCTTTTTTGGGTTGTCTCATTTAAGCTTTTTTTTAATTTGTATTAAACAAATACACCAACCACTTCTAGTAAAGGTTTGGACCCCCATTTATGTTCCAAACTGCATTAATTCAGACTCAACAAGATGTTGTAAATGGTCATCAGAGGTTCTGGTCAATACTGACATGACCGCATCAGCTCCATCCATGATGAGAACCTCCCGTTCCACCACATCCCAAAGGTCCTGGGGCCTCATTTGTTCTTAAAGGGACACTAGTCAGTCTTGGCTTGTTTTTAGCACCCCCTAGTGCTTGTTGGCGAAAGCAAAAGTAAAACTTATCTCCTCGCTGTGCGTTCGTCTTTTTAACACCTTAATCTAACAGCTGAAATGTCTCCTCAGCCTTCATTAGTGTCTACAGGAGCGGTTCATCACTAAATCTGACAAATCAGCTGTGTTCATGATCTAAAACATGCAGGAAACATGCTGGAAGCAGACTGCAGAGCCAGGTATGTCAAGCTAAATTTTTCTAAGTCCCAACAGACCGGACCGGCAACTGTGAAGTTGCAAGTGGAATGTTCTGGCCACAGGGGCGGCAGGGGCTGGGTGGCCTTTCATTAACCCTGTAAAGGATCATTTTAGCACATACTGGCTCAAGAACATGATTTAAAAATATGAAAAAGTTGCAAAGTGTCCCTTTAAATGGGGTCTGAAAATTCTGTAAGCCATTTTCTATGCAAACTTTGTGATTTATAAATAGAGAGTTGGCAAGAAAATGTGTGAAACTTTAAACTTTGACCCTGTAAGCACGAGTCTGAGACGACAAAGATGCAATCGATGAGATCAATAGGAGGATCTTTGTTGACATGTCTTTTCATCGTTGTGCGCATGCGCAAGTGGCTGTGTGGCAGAAGACGGCCTGCTATCAATACGCGACGTACACTTTCACGCGAGTTAACGGGCGAAATCCCCAAAATATAAACACTTTAACATCTACAGACAGGAGGAGGGTTAGAGGGAAGCTTAAAATCTGCAATGAAGACAAAAATAAAGTTATTTAAAGCCTGTTTGAGCTCTGGGATGACAGAAAACGTTGGTCCGATTCATCTGTGTTTTCTCCACAACTCTGCTGGGGAGACATTTATTCCTATTCAACAGAAAGCCCTGGACCCTTCACTCATGAACAGTTAAAGGCTTTCAAACGTCTGGAGGTCTACGATTATTGTGTTTTGAGGAAAGTTTGGCTGAACTATTCTGCAAAACAGGAAGCCGTGACTTCGGTAAAGCCGTGGTCGTGCTGAAGTCGGCACCGGCCGGCTAGCGGAGTCAGCATGCTTCACATCACCTGTGGGTGGATAAATCCTCACGGCGACTGCAAAGCTGGGTAAGTCTTCATTGGTCAGTGTTGTTAGTTTTTACTTATTCATTTATTTATTATTATAATGATCACGGGCTGAAACGCCTGAATCAGAACGCAAAAACTAAATGACTCCGTGGATATAAAACTACACGAAGATGAATGTTTTAAAAAGCATCTTCTCTTATTAACAAATACTTAGTTACAAGCACTTACCATGAACAAATGAGCCACACAAACTCTGTTGATGCAGGAATCCAGGCTTTCTTCAGACAGTCGGGTCACCCGCAATCATCTATTTCATACTTCGCGCTCCTTTATGGAGGAAATTCTAATAAAACATTTTAACAAGCAGCCCACATGATCAACCACACACAGCTTTGCTAAATCCTCCTCCAAGCGTGCAAAACAATTGAATTATAGGCAAAATATGCTGTTTGTTGCCTCCCAGGTCCCATGATGCAGTGCGGAAAACAAACATTCACGTCACAAAAGATCCTCCTATTGTGAGCAAAATAGTGAATTTAAGCCTCACTGACAGCGAGTGACACCTGATGTGGTCTTCTGCTGCTGGAGTTAATCTGGAGCAGCTGGTGTGGTTCTGCAGAACAGGAACCAGTGGTTATTTGGGGTTCTGTTCTGTAACGGTTAGACTGATTCTAGAGGTTAGAGGAGACAGGTTAGGCTCTAACCCCTACTGCACATTGGAAGCATCAGCGGTGTGGAACGGCAGCGGAACATCGCTGCTTCAAATAGAATCTATTATAATCTATGGGGGTAATTCAAATGATCCACGATGTGGAAGTTTTCAGGCACATCCCAGAAGCGGCATGCTGCTCTGCTAAACATAGGTTTGGGTTCTATTTTTGGCACGAGCCACTTCTGGGATGTGTAAATTTCCGCAGTTAACATAGGGCTAGACAGGAAATCACATATGGTGTCAGTGTAAAAACCTCTGGTAATTTTCAAAATAAAAGACTACTTTAGCGATGCTATTTCATATCTATGTAGATTAGGTCTATACGTGTGACCTAACGGTTTATTTACTCCCAGTGTTGTTCAAGAAGTGCAACAGTGTGTTTTTCATGGCTTTAATCCTGGCATTGGAGAGGAACAACATTATACAGGTGCTGGTCATTAAATTAGAATATCATGAAAAAGGTGATTTATTTCAGTAATTCCATTCAAAAAGAGAAACTTGTATATTAGATTCATTCATTACACACAGACTGATATATTTCAAATGTTTATTTCTTTTAATGTTAAAGATTATAACTGACAACTAATGAAACAGACAGGACTGCCACTCTGAAGTTGCAAATGATTCTGGCCACAGAGGGTGGTGGGGGTCTGAGTGACATTTCATTAACCCTGTAAAGGGTCATTTTACTGGCTCAAGAAAATGATTTACAAATATGGAAAAGTTGCATAGTATGCCTTTAAGTGACAGTGTGTAGATCTGTCAGGATTTTCTAATCCTAGAGTTTCACCGTCTATTTTCTATCAAAAGCTAATGCAGGAGATAGGTGGAGGAGACTATTTTCATGTTCAGCCTGCATGAAAAACTCAAAATGACTGATCTTTTTGAAAAATAAGTAATTTATAGTTATTCAGTGAACTTGTTCTTTAAAATTTGTTGTGCTTTATCTACACAGCTGTTGCTTAGTCCATTTACGTCTTAATTCTGTTGGTCAACATTCACTGGTAACACATATAGATCTTTTTGTTTAGAGCATAAACACTGAGGTACAGGGTTACCGGTAGGGTTAGGTACCATTTGTTGTCCTGATCTCTGACCTCTCCTCTTCTGGCAGCAGTTCTTCTGAGGCTCATGAGCTCAGTACCTGGCTGGTTATTCAGGATCAGGAACTTATCAGTACATGAGCTTGATTAACAGTTTTGGTTTTGGTAACCCCTTCAATGTTTAAGTATTTTTCCTACATAAACAGTTTTAACTTCACCTTGATCCTGTTGTGTTCTGCACTTAAGTCATAAACGTTGCCAAAAGCTGACATTACTTTCTTGTGATATGGTCACAGAAGTGTTACATTTTTTTATAAAACATTTACAATCAGGCAAAACCACCACCACCATGATCCTTATAAAGTAATTTCTAAAACACTGGGCACTCTAGAATACAGTAGAGTGACTTAATCCACGAAACATAACTCAGCAAATACACAGAAAACAAACACATCTGCCAAGACAAGTCGGCCCCAGATCATTCCTGCTGTCCCCTCGCAGCACCCAGCAGTAATAGGAGACTCTACTGAATTACAGTGTTTAAAACCACACCGCTAAGGACCCAGTTATACAGCAGCAGCTCTTCCTCACCTCCAAATTATGACCACATTGTCCCATGTCACATCTAAATCACACCAAACCCTCTCCTGCATTCTAAAGCGTCTGCAGCCAGCCTGGTGAGGCACAAGATGATGGTTCAGCCTGATATTAAAAACAAACCTTCAACAATCTCTTTTATTCAATTTTAGACCAAGTGATCACTTTTTAAGTTATAGGAAAACTAGTTTTTAACCAACTTCAGATGGAAGTGACATCACTGAGTCATTTCAGTCTGGTTTCTAAATCCCATTTTAGTAAAAACAGCATTTTAAAGCTTGTAAATAACCTTCTTTAAATCACACATTCCACTGGATCCAGCTATGTCAGTTCTTTTAGGTGTGGATGATTCTCATTTGTGTACTGCAGCGCCGTGTTGGGACTAAAGGAACAGCTCTGGACCTGAATGCTCATCTTCCTCCACAGCTCCTCTCACCTGTGGAGTCCTGCAAGGGTCCATTTTAGGAACAGTTATGTTCTCCATGTTTCATTTCAAGCTTTGGTGAATAAAATAGAGGATTAACTGATTTAGATTATAAAACCTGGACTGATGTCACCATAAAATCCATTCTCTTGCTGGGTGAAGATCAGCACAGAAACAATTAAGATAATTTAAACAAATAAATTAAAAAAAAAAGGTTCAAGTTAAATGTTTTCAGTCAGACGTTCTCAGAAACCAGATACCAGTGTCAGGATCCTGATGACAAAAGTACCCATAATTATTTTTGCCCTTAGCCCATAGGCCTCATCTGCCACGCTTTAATCACAGATTGTCTGGACTGATTTAAATTAGGATGTTTTTTTGCCTCAGAAATTACTAGAATGAACACCATCATTATCTCATTTCTCCTCTATATCACTTTCTCTTCCCCCTAACCGCACTCAAAACAGCTGCAGCCTCTGGAAAGTGGTAAAAGAGTACTTGGGTTTTAAATTAGCAGCTGTACTGGAGGACTGACTGTGTTGTTTTAACAAATGGCTGCGCCAACTGATTAGTGGGACCGATGGCGAGTATAAACAGATCTGCTGCTGCTGTAAATAAAAAGATTTAAAAATGTCTATGTTATATTAACAGGAAAAACATCTAGCATGGTGACTGTGGCCAGTGGGGATTTGGAATAGCTGCATCCAGTTTAAACTGTAGTGCCTAACTGAGAACAAACTGGTGATACTGGAATCTAAAAGTGTAAATCTGCAACTTGGGGGAAATATTTATAATTAGGGAATTACAGAAATATGCTTTTAATGTAAAAGCTCCCCACAACTGGGACAGTCTTTCTGCAGACATTCGGTCTCACTTCTTTTCATACTTTCCCAAAGGCAATTTTAACTTATCTTCAGAGTACCAGTTTTTGTAAATGCTACTAATCTTCATTTATTTATTATTGTTTCTTTTTTTGTGTGTGTGTTACTATCAGACGTAAAAATTGACACCAGCAGGAGAGCAAGACACCCCGAGATCAGACCAGAACTGGTTCAATAAGAAGTCTATTCTTTCAGGATAACCATGGGTAACATCCAAAAATGTACAGGAGTGTCACTTATAGTCCATAACATTTCCAGAATAACAGATGAGAGTCACTCGTCATCCAAAAAACTCCAAAACATTTCCAGACTGGAAGTACAAAGCAGAGAAGGTAAAACTCCAAAAGAATGAAACATCTAAATGTCCGCTTTACCAAAGGAAACACATCCAGAGAAAATCCAGGGCTGTGAGAGAGGAGAGCATTCTGAGAGACTGCAGACAATCTGGCAGTGGGTGAGCAGCAGAGCCTGGAATACAACGGGTGAGAACAGGTGAAACCACTCTTGCTGATTGAGTGAGTGCAGGAGGAGAGGTGGGAGGAGTCAGAATGCTGCCCATGACAGTCTCCAGCCATAGTGGAGGGGGGGCTCATAGCCCGTGGAAGGCGTAACCGGACAGCAGCAGGGTTGATGATCTTGGTAATGGGGAAAGGTCCGACAAAGTGGAAAGACAGCTTGCGGTTGACAACATGGAGGGAGAGGTCCTTAGTAGAGAGCCAGACACGCTGACCAACAGCATACCTTGGGGCAGGGATGCGGCAGCAGTTGGCTGTGCGTTGATAAACTGCAGAGGTCCTGCATAAAGCAGCTCGGGCCCTCCTCCATGTTCTGAGGCATCGGCGGACTGCGATGTGAGCCACAGGGATGGAGGCAGTCCACTGTAATGGATATAAAGTTATTAGACTTTATTATTTATGAAATTAGGATCTTTTGATTGCCAGGAAATTTTATTTACCATTGAAACACCAAAAGCCCAAAAATAGTTAATAAAATGAATTTATTACTAGAATTAGACTAATGATTAAAGAAAAATAGAACAAGGATAATAAAATGTAATAAGATAATAAAATGAGCTGAAATGAGACTAAAATGGAATGAAATGATGATGTAAGTAATGTGATGTGATGTGATTGATGTGATTATGGGTGTTTATGATGTCGGATGGAGTCTGATGAATGAGAATGGTATGGAGCAAAATATTAATTTAGTGTTGTATCTATTTATCTGATGAAAAACTATCTGACCCAGTTTTGGTGAGTATAACGTATTCGGGTGAGGCCGGAGTGAATCCAATGCTGTTGTATAAATTCGGTCTCTCAACCATCGCTGTTCAGGTGAGGCGTCGTGGGAAGTTGTCTCCTACGGTTAAAAGAACTGCATTGGTCCTAGGTCCTCAGACACGGTGTAAAACTCTTTCTGGGTGAATGGTCAGTGGTTGTAACTCCAGATGAAAAATTGTGTGGTTGGTTACTCTCTAAAAACCTGGTTTGATTCCTTGAGAAATGTAAATAGCTTCGTTGGGAAAACTCAACTGCAGAATGAGCTTTCATACAACCTTTCACGTTGCGTGCTGGATAGAATTCTGTCTTCTTCTGCCCTGAACCCTTAGCGGTTCCTGCTTAGTATACACCAGGAAAAAGATTTCAACCAACCAGATGGGATGTTATATTCTCAAGTCCATTACAACCCCCACACTCTTTCCCAGACGTCATGTGAGAAGTACTAAGATGAAAATGAATGTTATAGTGTAAAAGTCATATTTCTATTGTATTGTAGGGTTGTGTGTAATATGCTTAGTGTAATATCATTAACTTAAAATCATCCTTAAGACTTTATATTAATTGTTATCACAATTGCTCAAATCTAAGCAAATGCACTTTTAACATTAATAACCAGATAATCTGATTCATGATTAATTAAACATTCAAGGCTTTAAATGGATAATTAAAATAAGCAAGAAAAAGTCTTTAATTTTACTCCTGTGGAAAAGAAGGTTTGTTATTGATAATGTAGAAGGACGTTTTATTAGACTGGAAGTGTCCTTGGAGCCTCGGCGTGAAGGAGGGCTGCAAAGCAAAACACATTGTTATTCTTCTAGCCATAGCTCTTTGCTGTGGCTACACTGCAGCTGCGCCTCATCTGGATGGAAACGAGGCGTAAACAGGCAAATGTTATTCTTTGAGAGATTCTGAGGAGACACTGTGTTTGGTCTGTAAGTCTCATGGGAGGTTGGCCATACAGTTGACCCAAAGGTCGTCAGAAATGACCTTATGTTCGTTACACCAATCCTGGCTGAAAAAGACAGGAGGTTGGAATCTATGGACCACATGAAAGGGAGACAGACCAGTAGCACTGGAGGGCAGGCTGTTGATAGCATACTCCACCCATGGGAGGTTCTTGGCCCAAGCGGTAGGTTCCTCCAGACATAGGGCTCGAAGTTTGTTCTCCACCTCCTGATTTTTCCTCTTTGTTTGACCATCAGATTGGGGGTGAAACCCAGAGGATAGACTGACCTTTATACCGAGGAGGGAGCAAAATCCCGCCCAGAATCGGGAGACAAACTGGGGACCCCTGTCTGACACTATGTTGTTGGGGATGTCGTGGAACCGGAAAATCTCTCGCGCTATGATTTTGGCCAAGGAGGATACTAAAGGGAGTCTGGAGAGAGGAACAAGATGGACCTTTTTTTGAAAACCTGTCCACAATGGTTAGGATGACTGTCTTACCACCCAAGGAAGGGAGACCAGTGATAAAGTCCATGGAGAGGTGTGACCAGGAACGGTGAGGTATGGCCAGGGGGTGGAGGAGTCCTGCTGGTGGTCTGTTAGAGGGCTTAGTGCTGGCGCAGGTTGTGCAGGCTGCTACATACTCTGTCCTTACGCAGCGTGGGCCACCAAAAACGGGAGTGGATGACTGCAGTGGTATTATTGATGGCAGGGTGACAGTACAACGTAGAGTTATGACAGAAGGAGAGTACCTAGAGATTAGGTGCTCTGGGACATAAAGTCGGTCAAGGGGTGGAGGAGAGTCCCGATGGCTGCCAAGGACCTCCTGTTCCAGGTTGGTTTGAAGGACTGCCAGTCGAACAGATGATGTAATCGGTGGTATTGAGTGCGCAGGAGTCCCCATCAAACACTCGGGACAAGGCGTCAGGGCTTTACGTTTCTGTGCACAGGGCAGAAAAAATAAAGTGACTAAAAACAGAGCCCACCTGGCATGACGGGGTTTCAGTCCTTTGGTGGTCTTCAGGTACTCCAGATTTTTGTGGTCGGTCTACACTTCAAAAGGGTGAGCTGCCACCTCCAGCCAATGCCGCCACTCCTCAAAGGCCTTCTTGATGACCAGCACCTCGCGATCACCTACATCATAGTTCTGTTTAGAAGGAGACAACTTACAGGATGGGAAGGCACATAGGTGGAGTTTCCCATTGGGTGAGCGCGGGTCCATCCCAAGGTGACCTGGGGAGCTGACAAAGCCTAGAAACGAGATGGTGTCAGTATGAAAAAGACATTTCTCTGCTTTGACATACATTTGGCTCTGGAGGAGGCGTAGGAGAACCTGGCGGACATGAGAGACATGGCTGTCAAGATCCTTGGAAAAAAGAAGATGTCATCCAAATAAACAAACACAAACTTGTTTATCATGTCTCTGAGTACATCGTTCGCTAGGTCCTGAAACACTGCAGGGGCATTGGTCAGGCCAAAGGGCATTACCAGATACTCGTAATGGCCTGATGGGGTGTTCAAAGCAGTCTTCCAATTGTCCCCTTCTTTAATCCTGACCAGGTGTTATGCATTGTGAAGGTCCAGCTTGGAGAAAATAGAGCTGTTCTGGAGTAATTCGAAGGCGGTGGTCATGAGGGGTAAGCGGTAGTGGTTCTTGATAGTGATGTTGTTATGGTCCCAGTAATCAATACACAGTCTCAGCCCACCATCCTTCTTCTCCACAAAGAAAAACCCTGCACGAGCAGGGGAGGTGGATTTCCAGATAAGACCGGCTTAGAGATAGTCACTGACATATATCTCCATGGCCTCTCTTTCAGGGACTGAAAGGGAATACAGCCAACCCCCTGGGGGACTAGACCCAGGAATGAGGTCAATCGAACAGTCAAAGGGTCTATGAGGGGGAAGAGAGGTGACCTTAGCTTTGCTAAAATTGTCCTTGAGATTATGGTAACAGGTTGGGACCCCAGACGGGTCGGGACTGGAAGGGTCAGCCTCAAAAGCTGCAAGGGGGCTACAGGCTCCCATTAAACAGGTGGAGGAGCAGGCCGGTCCCCAGCTATGCATCTCATTACTGGGCCAGTCGATGAGGGGCTCCCAGGATAATTGGCAAGTTAGGAGAATGTATGAGGAGGAAGGTTGCATCCTCCTTATGGTTGCCAGCCAGTACCATAGAAGTACAAACACTGTGTGTGATGTGATGCAATGTATGGCCATTGATAGCTAACACCTCATGAGGATGGGACAAGTCAGTAATTGGGAGGTTATGTCCATGAATTCTGCATCTGCACCAGAGTCAATAAAAGCAGGAATCTCCTTGGGAACGGGGAAGGGGAAAACAGCAAGAGGACCACCCCGAAGGCCCAAATATCAGAAATAAATGACAAAAATAAATTTTATGGCTTTGCTAATTGTGTACTGAACATTTTGTTATTGTTTATGGTGTTTATTGCATGCAGAGTATGTACATGATTTCTGTTTTGATGTAATGTGCTACTGGAGATTTATGGGGGGTCGGGTGACTATGTGAGCTGGTCCGAGTGTGTGTGTGTGTGTGTGTGTGTGTGTGTGTGTGTGTGTGTGTGTGTGTGTGTGTGTGTGTGTGTCTGTCTGTGTGTGTGTATGTGGGGTGGTTTGTAATTGCTTTTGGTGATTATTTATTCATCATTATTATTATGATTATTTAAAAATACTTCTCTTATTCATTAATTGTATATGCTTATCGCTGCCTTCTGTTTAAGAGGAGGCTCATGAAAACAACATGGTACATCTCATGAGGTTACTCCTCTTTAAATAAATAAATAAATAATTGTTCTCATAGCATTGATTAGATTTTTGTCTGTCACTTATACTTTTTAAAAATAATTTTAGAAACCCACAAAGTTGCCATTTTTCTTGTGTTTTTTGTGATGAGGAACATGAACATGGACACTAAGAAGATCCTGCGCTGACTGATGGGCAGAAAGGAAAATAAAACCCTAGACAAAAGAAACTCACGCTAACTGTACACAGTGGTTCAGACCTGGCTGACAATTAAACCCCATCATCATTATCATCATCATCAAATTTATTTGTATAGCACTTTAAATGCAACGATGTTGCCCAAAGTGCTGAACATAAAAATTTAAATGCAGTAAAATAGCAAAAATCTATTTAAAAACAAATAAAAACTAAAAAATCAAGTAAAAGCAATTAACAATAAAAGAAGTAAATGATAGTCAGAGGCAAGGAATGGCAAAAGATAGACTTGCCAAGTTAAACCAAAGTGTTAAAAGCTGTGGAATAAAAATAAGTCTTCAGCAGCTTTTTGAAAACGACAACAGAAGATGCCTGCCTAATGGTTATTGGCAACAAATTCCACAGAGTAGGTGCTGCCACTGAAAAAGACCTAAAACCTCTTCTCTGTAGTCTCGCCCTAGGGACATTCAGTCTATGCTGGCTGACAAGGCTGAACTCCCAAAACAAAGTAAAGTCCAGGAGCCTCATTGCTAAAACTTGGCATAGAATCTTTACTAAACTAAAACTCTACTTAAAATCAGCAAAAAAAAAAAGACTTACCGAAAGCAGCTCGCAATTGCAAATGCGGTCAGGTGTTTTTGGATCATATTCCGCCTCTAACACACCCACCTTCTGGTCAATGCAAATCACTCTATGAATACTCTGCACAAGTTTGGGCAGCCTTGTTAATCTTAAGAATTTTCCTGTATAAATCATTGGTTGTTACTATAAAGTTTTCAGTTAAATATATCATATAGGACAGTGTTTCCCAACCCTGGTCCTCCGGGCACACTGTGACATTTGAGAAGTGAAACATAGTTTATAGGATTTACAGAAAGTGTGCAATAATTGTATAAACAAAATTAGGCAGGTGCATAAATCTGGGCACTGTTTTCATTTTATTGATTCTAAAACCTTTAGAACTAATTATTGGAACTCAAAATTGGTTTGAGAACATGATTTAAAAATATGAAAAAGTTGCATAGTATGGCTTTAATTAATAAAATCATTAAATGACACAGGTGATCAGGTCTTTTTCATTCAGCACCATGGACAGCAGCGTAATCATGTGTCATGTCATATGTCGTGTCTTGTGATCGTCCATACGTCAGCCGCTCTTCTGTTGTTGTAAAATAAACTGTCCATCTTGTTTTTGATTGAGCAAGTTGCATGTAGTAGCAGAAAGTTTTCTGGCAGTAACCTTGTTTTTGGCTGTGCTACGTGCAGTATCTAGTGTATGTGCATGCGTGCATGCAACTGTGGACATTTTCTCCTTTTAGACATAAATTGTTCAACTGTTACCGACATAGACATCATATATTGAATTTGTCTATGGTTACCAGCAGCTTGTTCAAACAGTGGCCGGCTTCATTTACTACCAGTTTCTTTCGAGGAGTGCAGTGGTGTGTTTTCATGGGTTTAATCGTTGCAGTGGAGAGGAACAACATTATATATGACATCAAACAGCGATACCAAACATGATTTCCTTCTTTTTAGTTTAATGGCAGATGGCATAAACAAACCGTGACCTTTGAAGTCTTGAGGGATTTTGTGATCTCGAGACACTAGCGACGAGCATGGTGAAGAAGCTGTACTGTGGCTAAGACTCTCACGGTGAGTACTGGAGCTCAGCAACGCTCGCGAGTAAACAGTTCCACTGCCGTTACATGCCGCTGATGCTTCCAGTGTGAAGTACGGGTAGCCCATTTGCCTGATTGGTTCTTTTGTCAGTTCCTCCAATCTTTCCCATTTTCTGATTGGATTTGTGTTAATGTCAGTTTTCATTGTCATCTTTTGTTCATTGATGAAAATATTTATCAATATTCATAATTTTGTTTTAAGAGAAGTTTTTTTTTTTGTTTGTTAGTTTTAATTTAGTTTTCGTCCGCAAAAATTCATTCATCACCAAAAAAGAAAAGTCTAAGTTGTGGCCACCAGTTATATCTCAGTCCCACGAGTTAATAAATTGTGGCCACGAGTTAGTAATTCATGGCCACAACTTTTTTTTTCTCTCAATGTCATCAGACTTTGGCTGCCACTATTTGGATGGATCATCTACTCGAACTCTCTTCATGGCTGTTAACCATTGCCTTCAGCGTACTTTATAAGCTGGAAACCTATGAAATTGTACATTACTGTCCTTTCGTCTATTTGTGCAGCCTACAACGCTACATGTGTTATTCATACTGATCTATTTTATCTCCCTAACCCTTTCAAGTCAATTTTAATGTGTTTTATGTGTGTTTTCCAAATAGTGCAACACAAAAATTCTCTTAAAGGTGCAATATGTAAGAATGAAGTAAGACTGACATCCTGTGGTCAAATTTGGTTACTGGAGTGTTGTGCTTTGACACTAGGTGGCAGTAGAGCACCATATAGAGGTGTAGGAGGACAGTATTACGATGTTTTATTTACCTTAAATCACTGACGGTTTCGGCGACTCACTGTCGCCATCTTCAGAGTCACGCCGACTTGACGGCGTCACTTCCGCTGTTTATTTGCGTGCAGTAATACTGTGTTAAAGCAAGAAAAACCAATGGAGATAGAAAATACACACAGGAAGAACATAACAAGAAGGTGTAGGAGGAGTTACTGAGGAGTTCTGCTACAGATTGTGCTGCTAGATGGATGCCTGTATGTTTCTTCCTTTAGTAAAGTTCCTGTGGATAAAGTTATTACTGCCTGCTGCTTTCTACCAACTACAAACATAACATGGAGCCAATTTAAAAATAAACAGGCACTTTCTCACTGCCGTTCTGTGAGTTTCACGGCTGCTGCCAGTTACAGTTCAGCACCAGAAGATTCTAGATGACAAGCAGACATTAGTCATACACAGTAAGTTGATAAGTAGACAAATACATTGTCATATCTGGTTCTAGCACTCTTGGGTGTTTTATGGTAGAAAGCACTTACATCACTTATTACGGTTATATGCCTCCCGGCAGTAGAGGAATTGTGGTTATTTGCTATCTTGCTGTTATAGTTCTAAACGACTCATTAAAGGAAGTTAAACACCACGATTGACTCTTTCACTTCACACACACATTTCACTGTTATATCTTTTTTATTTATTCTTTATTTAACCAGGAAGGTCCCATTGAGATTAAAAACCTCATTTTCAAGGGAGTCCTGGCCAAGAGGCAGCAAAAGTTACAGTTACAACATATATATACATTTTTTTCAGTTACACAGACATGTTATGTACAGAATTATAGAAGGCAATTACAACACAGGGAATCTGTCTCAAGGGCTCTGTCTGGTTTTAAATGTATTCAAGGAGATGAGCTCGGTTAGTTTCCAGTTTTCCTGCAGCCTGTTCCATGCAGAAGGAGCAGAGTGAGCGAAAGCTCTTTTACCCAGTTCAGTGCGAGCAAACGGAACACAGAGTAACAACTGATCGTTTACACGCAGACTGTGAGAAGTTACACTTCTCCGTGAGATTAAGTTACAGATGTAGATATCTAGTTGCTGGTAATTGAAAAAGCAGCTTGAGATATTTTTAGAGCTGACTATTTGCTTCTAGAATAGAAGAATAGAATAGAATAGACTTTATTGATCCCTCAGTGGGGAAATTCACTTGTCACAGCAGCACCATCACTCAAAAGGTAATTAGAAGAAGATAAAAAAAACAAGGATACATGTATATACACATAGGCAGTAATCTAGTATTGTAATCTTAGATCACTAAAAAACCACAAATAAAAGATAAAAACAAACTTGGTACCAGCACTATGCAGCATACTGTAAGAGACACAGACAACAATCTGAATCCGGTATTGCACAAGTATAGAACACATGAATATTCTAATTAACCGTTAGCATTGTTATCCCTATGCTAGCCTCTAGCCTGCTTCACCTGATATTAGAGTAAAACAAAAGGATGCTGTGGCTTCTTAGAGGTACAAGAAATAACTTCTGGGTCGCTCCTGTTTACTGGCTTCAGTTTTTTGAACAACTCTGGTGCTTTTTACCTGCCAGTGTTGAATTACAAATGCCGGCGCTGCAGTGTTCACTCGGTGCATAATCGGCAACCCATGGGCTCACAGACTGAAAACAGTATCTACGTCACTCTTGTTTTTTCTAAGAGAAAAACTGACAACCCCCCAGCCGGCTGAGAATTAAATCTGTTTCAGTGTAACCTTCCTTCCAACATGATTGCGACGTTAGACTGTTTTCTGGTTATTTCACAGTAGAATTCTTGCAAATTGCACCTTTAAGTTGAATTACTGAAATAAATGAACTTTTGCACCATATTTTTTGAGTTTCACCTGAAAAGAGTAAAAAGCCAGATCAGTTTGGTTCCAACTGATCATAACTAGTCCATAACTAGTCCAGTGTAACTAACTAGTCTGCTGTGGTTAAAGCCCAATGACAGATTTACTGTCTCGATAACTTTATTGGGGAGGTTAATTTTTCATTACTAGTTTTTCTTTTAACCCATTTGAAGTTACACCAGTGCATGACTCTAATATACCAAAAGATTATGACACCCTCCATGCCTAATTTACACTTGGTCTATCAGGTGTAAAGTAGCCTTTGGCTACCTCTGGCATATTTACATTTTTGATGTTCATGAATATGCATTGTCCCTTTTGGAAAAAAAAAAAACACCTATACACACTAAGACACGGTCTATCAGCAGCTTTTCAAAAACTGCTTGTGCTGCTTGGCTCTATATGGTCCTGCAAGTTGCAAGGCTGAGATGCCACTAAGCATGTCCAACAGAAAGATTTCTGACACTGGTTGGTGGTTGCCCATCCTTGGACATGTATTTGGTTTCAGTAAGTAGAAGCATGCCTTAAGGGTAACCAATGTCCCAAAGCTTATAAAAAATTTCCTATCTCACCCACTTGTGTTCATTCTGCTGAGTCCATGTTGACCTTATAAACCAGATTCACAACCCTCTTAGTGGCGTTTTGTTTGGTTTGAGTCACAAAATGTCTGAAAATTGTCTGCTATCCACACCAGCTGGTGTAATGACAGGACAATTCTGAAAGATGCAGTTATGTTTAACGAAAGATAATCATTTTGAAGAAAACTATAAATTGTGGTTTTGGTTCTGTTTAGTTGGACCTCTGGTATTCGCTCCATGGCTGTGTGATTGTGTGAACTTATTCCTGCTGCTGGTGGAACTAAAAGGGATTTTAAAAAATCACATCGCTACTGTTTTATAAAAATGCAGCAATCTGAATTTCATCAATAAGCGCTGTATTCTTTAGAAGCTCCATATAACAAAACAATGAGAGAAAATCCAACGTTTAGCTGGATTTAATTATATGTGATGGAACTGGTCTTGCTTTAATCCTGAGCAGACAAAAGGCATCCCATGGAGCTTAGTTCTATTTATTTCATCATTATAAATGCTCAGCTGTGCTTTAATTAATGATGATGGTAAACCACAAATGACTAGAATCAACATTATAATTGTCACTTTACAACTAAATCATCTTCTGCTCTCCAACCCCACTCAAAAAACAACTGCAGCTGAGAGCTTTGGCTCACTCAGTGGGAGAAGGAAGACTGGATGGTAATTAAGTTTTAAATTAGCGGCTTTGCTGTGGGACTGTGGTTGTGTTTGTGTTCGAGCCTCTGCAGGAACGCAGCTTCAGACTCTGTAAACCCGCTGCTGGATGACACTTGTTAAACAAACAAGCAAACAAACAAAAAACGTTCTACTAAGAAATGAGTTTAGAAATCAAAGACTGATAAACAAATCTGAGATCAGGCATTACTATTGAAGTAAGAAGCTGCCTAAACATCAAGCAGCTGATTCTTACATCAACAAAATGTTTGAAAAATAAAGATTTGCTCCAAATAAAGATCTGAGATCTCAACAGTTCAACTACAAACCCTACATTGTTCTACTGTTTTCCCTGATTCAACACACCTGATTTTAGTCAGCAGGTGATTAACAGGCTTCTGCAGAGCCTGATGAGCTGCTGCACAGTCAAGTGTGCTCACTTAGGGAAACAACTAAAACATGCTGGATACCAGCTCTCAGGGATGGGAGGTGGGGGTCGCTGCACTATGACCCCTGAGACCATCATATAAGCAATAAGCTGGACGACATCACACCAACAGAATAAACTCCAGAAGCACTGGTTCTCAAAGAGAGTGACAGAAAGAAGGAGAAGAGCAACTAAACTCAAAGCAACACTGTGAGATGAAGAACTGAGAGAGTGAATAGATGTCAACAATAAATAAATGCCATCACACCCCATGTTTCTTGTTAATGCTGAAAAGCATCATGGATGGGAGCGATACAAACCCATATTGCGTGCACATGTTGGTGTGAAGTCAGTAGATTAAAGTCAAATGGCTTCATCTTCTGACGAGCTCTGCATTTCTCAGAACATCTCTCTGGAGGGTTAAACAGGATGGTTAGAGGTCAAAATGTTTTTATTTGTTCTGAACATTTACTCCATTCTCTCCAATTACATTAAAAGACACTGAAATCAAAACACAGATAAAGAACATTATTCACCTGGCTCAAGATTTAATAGGGATAGCTTTGTTGACCTGATTCCTGCTTTATTACATAGTTTTTAGCTTTTCGGCACACAGAATTTACCGGTTACCGTTACCGGAGCTGAAAAAAGTCGAACAACTGTAGGAAAACCTGGAAAAACTGGTTCACTGTTGATTTTGTTTCAAGACTATGAAATGCTAGTGTGCTCCAAAATCAAAACACACCAAAATGATTTCATCAGTTTGATAAAGCTTTTTTTTTTCCTCTTACAAATATGAGAAGCAACATGAACACACATTTTAGATAAGATTTTGATATTTTATAAACAAGTAGATCATTACTGTTTTGTAAAGTAAAATAAAATGTCTGTAATAATTTGGATTCATGCTGAGGAATAGCTAAAATATATGCTCCCATGTTAGAAAAATAACTGTCTTAAAAGCTTTAAAGCAAAGATTTGTTGACAGCCACAGGCAGATGTCTTCAATAGAGGAACACTGGGTGGAAAGTTAACATTCTCACAATCACAAGGTTTACTTTGTGTTGTTTAAACAAGCTCAAGATCCAATAATCACAAGAATTTCTTTCATTACGCACAATAACTGACTCACAAATTAGCTTCATTTGAAACCAAACAGAAAGAAAAGAGGAAACATCACCTCTGGCTGTTTAATGAACTTAAAATCACATCAGAGTTCTTTTATTTCAGAGTCAATCTCATGACAGCATGAAAAAAAACCTTAGAAATGATTGAAATTGTGTCTTTTTGCACAGATTAAGTCTTACTGGGCATACGTTTGAGCAGAAAGAGCTTGGAGTACTTGTGGTCACATGGTTTGAGTTGAGGTCAGATTGAGTTCTTATCTTGTACAAAATGTACATTTATTTATCTGATTGTGTTGCTTTTGTATTTCCTCTGGTATCAAGATGAAATTCCTTCAGTTTACCCATCCCAGTCCTTATCATTCCCACCTAACTGGGTTGGTGTTTGAGTGTGTCAGAGTCTGATAGCATTGATTTCAGAAATTACTCCATCTCATTCAGCAGTTCCCACACGCTCACCACAAAAGAATAAAAAACACACTTTACCCACACCACAATGGAAAAAAATAGATTTCACTCACACCACAAAGAAAAAAGTCACCTCCCGCCCAGCCAAACAGTCCCATTCCCCCCGTCTCCCCCGTCTCCCCCTCAGCACGCTGCAGTCTCGCTCTCCCACTTTCTTTTGTTCACAAACTCAGTTCTGATGGCAGAAGATATTCGATTGCAGCCGGAAATAGACCCAAGTCAGAAAAATGTGGGGAGTTTACATAGTTTTTGTTAAAGGAATAAAACAGAGAAAAATGGGAAAATACGATAAGTGGGAATGTTCAGACTAAACAGACTGTGAGTTCGTTTCTAAAACAAAGAGTGGATACGTGAAATATTGCACAAACTTTGGTTCTGGGCATGTGAAAAACTTCTGTGGAAAATGTTTGACTTAGAAAGCATCTGCATAGGTTTAACTGTCAAACTAAAATAAGGTAAAACAATATTGTTACTAGTATTCAAACCTCCATTGTAGTGTGTGTGTGTGGTGTGTTTGCAGCTTTAGTGTCTGGGGTAAAGCAAATTGATGTCTGAGTGCCAAAAACAAGCCTTACAGTTTTATTCCCACAGGTGGAGCGTTATAGATTCAGCTATAACACCCCGCCTGATATCAAAACTGTAGAAATGCTTTCAGTTGTTTTAAATCCCAACAGAGACGGAAATGAAAGAGAAAGGGGGGAGATAAAAGGAATGGGGGGGGGGGGGGATGTCACAATAAAATAAACAATAAGGGATGAATCTGCTTCTAGACCTGCAGAGTGAGAGAGAGAGAGAGAGAGAGAGAGAGAGAGAGAGAGAGAGAGAGAAGGGGACACAAAAATACAACAGAACCAAAACATCACTGCACCAACAACATGAAGATGTATAACTGTACACTCTAAACCCAGATAAGTAGAGTTTACTTAAAAAAACTCAGGTAACACGTTGCCTTGAATTTTTTAAGTAATGAAGCATTAGTTGAGTGAGTGCAGCGGACTACATTCAATACACTTGAACCCTTAATAGAGTGAAATGGAAATTTTGAGTTGAATGTACTATAGTTACAGAGTTACAGTAACTAAAGGTACTTAGTTGAAACAACTATTAAACACCCATTTATATAACTCAGCTTGTTTTTAAGCATTACTTTATTTCCAATTAAACCAATTTTTACATTTTAACTGACAGATGCCAGCTAACTCATGCCTCATGCAACACATGACTGCTGGCAGTCAGCGAGAGTTGAACTCATGGTTACTGAGACCAGAGGCTTTAGTGAGAACCACCACCTTACTATATACAGAGGAACAACACAGTGGTCCCATTCCTGAGACCTTCCTCCTCACTTATGGTGCCAACATGACAGAACAAATAACCCCACCTTTGCAACACTGAACAAAGCAATAACCAAGAAAAACACACAAGACAACACAACACAACCTCCCACACACAATAAACATGCATAAACACCCCAAAATAGAACAAAATAGCTAAGAAAATGACTACCCACAATGCACCTCACCCACTGCTGCTTTCACAGTGGGTGGGGTCATTTTTTAAATCTATAAATTGCAGTTTTAAGATGACTAAACTCTGGTCATTGGCCTAAGGCTTCAAACATGGGGTAGAAAACTTGCTTGTTAGAACTTCAGTGCAGCTGAGTTCTTCCTCTTTGTTCTGTGTGCCTCTGTTCTGTCTCTAAAGAGTCAGAGCTCCTCAGCATCTGGTCAGAACTGGTATGAACCAGGTTTTTGGAGGTTGCAACCAAGCAAACTTGATTATTTGAAGTAGTTGGAACTCAAACATATAAGCTAGGCCATTAAAAAGTACAGTTTGCTCAAATTTATAAGTGGTATTAAAATTACATGTGTTTTAGTAATCTGAACTCAGTTTGTTTAAGTAGAAAGTACTGATTGGACTTCAAAACACAGTTACAATAAGAAAGGACATGAAACAGGTCAGCTAACTCAGGATTAGCAAGTAATGTTAATAATTTAGAAACATTTAAGTAATGTGAACAAGATCATTTGAGTTTAATCAAAATCTGGTTTTACAGTGTAGCAATGTTTGCTGAAAAGCACACGGTAATAAATCCTAGTGCATATAGTGCCAACCACAGCCTTAGGTTATGTGTCAGGACTAGGATACGAACAGGCAGACCGAGGACTAGCAGAGAGTTCGGCTGTAGCGTGTTTTACGACCCAGGCGCGGAGAACTAGCGCTGAGAGTGAGTGACACGCAGTTACTATAGAAACGGCGGGCAGCGCTCGAAAGGGAACGAGTCTTGCCGGCGTTCCAGAAATAAGAAAAGCTGACTTACTTGGAGTTGTCAGATTGGCGTGGATTGGTAGCTTGAGAGCTAGGATTGGTTAGCTTGGAAGCTAGGATAGTTCAGGATCGTTCTAAGGAGAATCGATGACTGATCTGCTGGCGGAAGTGGGGCACTTCCGTATATAGGTGCGGTGATGACGTGGAGAGGAAGTCCAGAGAGAGGGATGCTGGGAAACGGAGTCCACTAGGTGGGGGAATCATGCCCCCGGGGGCCATGACGGGAAGAGGTTGTGACATTATGTGTTAGAAACACCCAAGACCATACTTGTGAGAGCACCATGTGGGCACCTGTGTGTGTACACGTGTTTGTGTATGTATTCAATTCAATTCAGTTTATTTCTATAGCGCCAAATCACGACAAGAGTCGTCTCAAGGCACTTCACAAAGTAAACATTCCAGTACAGTTCAGTTCATTAAGCCAATCAGTAAACAGTGTTGGGGAGTAACGGAATACATGTACCGCCGTTACGTATTTAGAATACTAATTATGAGTAACTGTATTCCATTACAAATACTATTTTTAAACATGGTATTTAGAATACAGTTACTTTCGTAATACCATTGGAATGCTTTTGTGTTTTCCTAGCTTGGCAAACCATCTTATATATGATTATATATAGTCTGGCCATGGTTCATTGACGTCTCTGTCGTGGGGCGGGATCCACGGTGGTCTTTTAAACTGTCTCCGCATGCTATCGGATAACAAACAACGTGACATACTCACCGCTACAGATGTCAGTCAACAAGGCAGTCCGCCATACTCCGTCAAAGATGATGCAAATACATTCTTTTTTAAAATAAACTTAAGTACGGTACCTCTATCTGCTCTTGACTCAAAGAAAAGCCCAAGAAATAATCCAAAGTTGATGCCATAGCCATTTCAAACGAGCCGCTGTCATGTTTATTCAGTAATATCCCGCCCACCAACAGAGTGCTGTGATTGGCCCACCAAACCAATAGGGCGCTGTGATTAGACCGCTAAAGATGTCAGTCACGGCCCACGGGGCAGTTTGTCACACACACAGACATACGCTTCGTGGACTGGAGCTGCCGTAGTGGCCGGCTGCCATCTTAGTTGGGTCTCCATTCGCTGCCTGTGCATTCATTTCTACTGAGGAAGGTGCTTACCCAGCTAAAAACACATTTTATCAACCTTTTTCACAAAAGCAGACACATGGTAAGGCATGATAATTAAAATATAAACATAATTAAACGAAATAAATTTAATTAAAATATAAAATCCCATCAGGTAGGCTAGAAAAGTCAATAGTAATCCCACGTGATCTGTTTTCAATAGTACGCTGGTTGTTGCAACTGTAGGCTGCACAAAAACGTGCATAGTTGCTCACTCTGCATTAACTTTGGAGGATGAGGAGACCCATCCAATATGGCGGCAACGCTGTTACACTCTCCAGCGCTCAATGGGGCGTCTACGTATTCATGTCTATGGTCATACACTGTCAAAGAAGATGCAACATCCTGCCCACCAAACAGAGCGCTGTGATTGGACTGGCACCAGACGTCTGGGGCTGCTTTGGTTCCAATATTACAGACAGTAATGCTGTGCTATGGTCAAGCATTTTTTCACTTTATTACAGAAAAAGAAATATAATCTATTGACACTTTGATAAATAAANATAACAAAAATAATTAAATTGTTTAATTTATTTTTTCCCATTTAATATACCCTCTGTTTTCCTGTAGGCGTAGCTACCAATACATTTAATAGACTTAAATGCTGTTTTTAAGGGGAAGTATTCCAAGTATTTAGAATACAGTACCAGGATTAGGCAAAGTAACAGAATACGTTACAAAATACATTTTAAAGCAGGTATTTAGTATTCTGTAACTAAATACATTTACAAAGTATTCTCCCCAACACTGTCAGTAAAAAAGTTTCCTATATAAGGAACCCAGCAGATTGCATCAAGACACTGACTGTGTGTTGATACAATCCTCATACTAAGCAAGCATGTAGCGACAGTGGGAAGGAAAACTCCCTTTTAACAGGAAGAAACCTCCAGAGGATCCTGGCTCAGTATGAGCAGCCATCCGCTACGGCTCACTGGGGGTTGAGAAGACAGAGCAGGCACACGCACACCCCACACCCACACACACCCACACACACACACACACACACCCACACACACACACACACACACACACCCACACACACCCACACCCACACGCACACGCACACACACACACACACACACACACACACACACACACACACACACACACACACACACACACACACACACACACACACACACAGTGCTGCCACACAGCCTTTGATTAATAAGGCAGACACCGCGCAGACTTCTCTGTGCTCCTTTGACCCACTCACATCACTGATATATTCGCGCCAATTTTTCGCGCGCATTTCTGAGACCGCATATCACGTCCACATTCCAAAGGGTGTCCTGGACGATGTGTGTAAACAACCTGGCGGGGCCGGGGCCAACTGAGGCCGACCGATCGGAGCTGACCTGGTGCTAGTGTGTAAGCGCCATATGTGATGGAACCGATCAAAGGAGCCCAGAGAGATTGATGTGATGTGGAGGCAGAGGCTGTCTCAAGTGTAATATGGTCTAACAAAAGACTTCTATACTGGTTAACGCAAAGATTATTTTTATTTTTCCAGTTTATGAGGATAGCTTTCTTAGCGATACATATGGCAGTCAGAACCGCGTGAAACAAGGTAGTTTCTATGGGGATGTCGTCCAGGTTTCCCAGCAAGCACAGTGAGGGGGAAGTTGGGATATCACATTTCAGACACTTTGACAGGTCTTCACATACTCTGCACCAGAATCCCTGAACCGGTGGGCAAGACCACAGTGCATGGATATAATTGTCATTAGTGTTGTCTGTGCCGTGTGTACAGGTGTCAGACGGTGCAAACCCCATCCTGAACATCCAATGACCTGTATAATGTACTCCATGTTGAACTTTGTATTGAATTAATTGTAAATTGGGGTTCCTGGTCATTTTAAAGGTTTTTAAACAAGTCTGAGACCAGAAGTTCAGGTCAAAGGTGACTGACAGATCTACCTCCCATTTTGCTAGGAACTGCTATAAATGAATAAACATTTACAAGTAATAATTGTTGCAGAACACATTTGACAATGTACTGGTCAGGGACAGGTGAGAATCAGGAGGTTTACAGTGAAGATTTAAGAAACATAAATCAAAAATTTTTTATAATCGATTTAATCTAATTATTCGAGTCAATTTTCTGGTTCTTATATATGCACACAGTAGTAAAAGCTTTGTTTTTACCTTTCTAGCTGACAGTTTCAGCTAGAGCAACACAGAATGAACTTAAAGGAATTACTCAAATATTTGTTTCAGCCCTACCCTCTTGTATTCAAAACAATTCATTAAGAAAATAAATAACCTGAAAAGGGTTTATAAATGTGTTTTAATATTTCACCAATATTGACATGTTCAAAATCAACTAAGAAATATGTTCATTATCATTTAAAAATGTTTAGTTAATTATAATAAATCACTGCTACATCATATTCTTATATATATTCTTATATGATGAATGTGACATCATTTATAAACTATGTGTTAATGAGCATTTATAAATGTCATTACAAACCTCTACAATCATTATCTAATACCCTGCAAATATTTTCTTAATGACTTACTAAACACTTATAAATGTTTAATAAAAACATTATTATAAACTGTTACACTTTTTTTGCTCTCTTGGCCATTATTTTTGAGAAGAATGCAAAGGTTTCCTGCGCGAGCTTTGGAGGATGTGGTCTGCCCAAATATGGTTAATTGAGGGCGTTTCTGCATGTAAGTGTCTGTGAATGGGCAAGAGCACCTGGGTATGCACATGTGGGATTATCAACAGCTGCGTGCTTAAGCCGGGCATAGACTGTGCAACCTTAAGTCGTTGTAGTTGGCGCCTTCTCAAACTGTACGACTTCCTCGCAGGACAAAGTTCACAAGTCATGTTCTCACACTGTTTGAAGCAGTGCCTGGATACAACCTGACTACCCACACCGTACGTGTGGTTACAACACATTGAACCTACAAACATGTCAGACCTCAGTCCAAAAACCTGGAAGACCTGGAGACAGTTGGACTGTTATTGATGTCTGTTGTCGTTGAGGTTGTAGGACATACAGGTGTGTATGGGGGTTGGAGAAGAGAGAAGAATGAAAGGAAACCAATGTTTTGGGTTTGATTTTTTTCTCTTTACATAAACACAGCAAACATGCTATCTTGACAATCCTTGCCATTTTGTGCTGGGAAAACTAAAATAAAAAGAGATGGCATGTTTGGACACAGAAATAGCTAGGCAGATGTGTTAGTGCATGTGCTGTGTGAGCGGTTATGGTACATTTGGGTTGGAGTGCTGCTTCAACAGTGCAATACCTTCACAAGGGACGAGCAGGATTTCTAAATTCTAATTTTAATTTTCAGGCAACTGCAGGACTGCCAATCGGGAGCTGGTTGTGAGGTGTTAATCGCTTCTCTTTACCTTCTGTTTGCTGCACAATTCACTATGCAAAACTCACCCTGACCTCAAAGGTTCTCGCAGGAGAGGAAAATCTTCTCAAAATGGGCCAAAAATCTCACAGTGTATGCCTGATTTTTTGGGAACATGCGTACAACTGGCTACCGCATGTTTCATAAACCAGAATTTTGGACATGTGCACGAACATTCTGAATTTCATTCATAAGATAGAGTGTAGGACAGTTTCCACTTTCCTAAAATGCAGAAGCTGGTCATTAATCCTCATCTCATTCACTGGTATCACTCCTTCCTCACTAACAGAACACAACTGGTAAGAGATGAGAGCACATGCGCTACTCCAGTCACAACCAGCAGTGGGGTTCCTCAGGGATGTGTGAGCTCACCTCTGCTGTTCACCAGCTACACTAATGACTGTTATCTAGTCACTCGGCCACAACCTCATTGAATTCTCTGATGACACAGATCTGATGGGTGTAAGATAATTCTGCTGGATCTGTTTGGAAGTTTATTAAACACTGGTTCCAGCATTATTATCTCTTTGCACGAATCTCACAATCCTCTAGGAATGCATACGTTTAGCTGTGATTTTAATAAATAATATAGGCACATCCATTACAGTTTTCTCACATGACCATATCTGGAGTTGTTTCACACTGAGGCTAAAGTTTAGGGTGAAATCAGATGGATCTGCCTCCAGGGCCTGGACGACTACAAAGGAAGGACCTGAGGAGGTGAAAGGTGTTGTCTGCTGGGAATGCCTGCAGGAACCACAGCGCTGTTTTATTCTTTGCTTGACTGAATTTGAACTTTTTGTATCAGGGCTAAACTTTTATTATACATCCTTAAATGCAGATTTTGCTCTCATAGTATCTTTGAACAACCCGCCTACATCGGATTAATGAACCAGGTGGTAAGAATTCAGCGTGAAAGTTCTAGCTTTCCTAAAAGAGGTCTGAGAGAATTCTTACATGAGTCTGCTGATAGAGGGGGGTGAACCAGACTCAACAAGTTTGACTCTGATGATCGGGATGAGGAAGTCTCCCCTCTGCTGCTTTTAGTACTTTTATGTTTTATGGGAAGTATATGGGAAGCTTCCAGCTGTTCCAGCAGCAGATTGAGACTAATGTTTAGACGTTTCACGTAAGCAGGTGTCTTATTAGTGTCAGAAGGATTAGGTGACTGGTGGGAGTTGAGCTGTAGCGTGAGCGGCTAACCCAGACGCGGAAGTAACGAGCGTTGGGAGGCAGCCGACCCGCGGTTTAATATAGGAACACCCGAGCGTAACCCGAAGGGAAACAGGAACGCTGTGATGTTCCAGAGAAAGAGAGTTAGACTTACTCGTTAGCTGCGAGTAGTTTGACGGAGCTGGTCGGCTCGGAACTCTGATCGTGGATACGAAGAAACGATGACTGAGTGACGTGAAGTGGAGGCGACTTACGTATATAGTCGTGGATGGTGACGAAAGTGGGGAATGATGGGAATCCTGGCGAGGGGCTGCTGGGAGTTGCAGTCCTAAGTGGATGCCGGTTGGCTGGAGGAGGATGATCTGGAGGTTGAGACTCTGACAGTTAGCATTTTTTTATATTAGAACATCTCATTCTGCTTGTCCTGCTACAAAGTGTTTAATAAACTCACGTATGTATATTTTATTTCATTTATATTTTTTGCTTTAGAAGATGAGTTAAGTGATTAAAGTCCCTCCAATGTTAATGTCTATAATTAAAATGGAGGATGCAGGTCTGTGACACATAATAGATGCAGAGATAGAGCTTTCAAATAATTTTGCCACCAAAGTCTCTGGTTGAAAACTGAGCTGAGACACATGTATGAGACATGAGGGTAAGAACCAGACGTCCATCCTGTCTGCTCTCTTTGATCTCCAGCAGCATTGACATAACTCCTTACTGCTCAGTTAAACATAACCCAGTTTTTAATGACATCTAATGCAAGAATGCTCATAATGCAAAAGGAGCCTGTAATTTGTGAGTATGGTATGTAGGAATTTGGAGTCAATGTGCAGCAGAAGTATGTCTATAATTTTAGAGTGGTGTCACACAAGATATTTTAGTTTTTGTGATGAGAAACTGTCTCAACCATGCATGCTGTCGTCTGACAAGTCCCTGGCTCTGGGATTTCATTCATTCATTCATTCATTCGTTCATTCATTCATTCATTCATTTATTTATTACAGAAAATGCATTTTTTTTTTTTTCTTAGCAGGAAAATTACACAGATTATGTCATTCAAGCAAACAGGAAGATTGGAAGGAAAAGCCCTACGTAAAAATACTTTATTTGATGATTGTTTGATTCAGAGTTTCTTCTCAGCATATTTTTACGTTGTTTTCTTTCACTTCAAGCAAGAAAAATGTCCTCAGTAGAAAAGGAAGGAAGGTAATCTGTGTTTGATTACTTCAGACTGGTTACTTTTAACTCTAATGTTACGTGCTGACATTAGGGATGCTTCGATCCGATCATGTGATCGGAAATCGGGCCAGTTTACGTGACTTTCAAAGGATCGGAAAAGATTGGATTTAACATTATAAAACAACAAATATGACTTTTTAAATTCATTCTGAGATAGAGACTTTCAAATGGAACAAAAATGTCAAGTTCCTCTACATCAGTATTCTTTGTTTCCATTACCTCACACACTTTACAGCCGGTGGGGATTCAGACACCATAACATGCAGCTGTTAGCTAGTAGGCTAACGCAGAGCTAACGTGAATCCTCAGGAGAGCTAAGATTGGTTTTTTAAACCAGACAGCAAAGACAGTGTAACAGCCACTTGTAATGTGTGCATACTGGGCATTCAACATGCTGGAAAAGAGAGCTGCATGATAAGCAGCCTTCAAAACAAACTTGGAGAAACATGGAGTCAGCCAACAGTGAAAGATATGTTAATAAACACAGAGAAACTGTCAACAGACAGCAAAACGTCGAGGTTTTTCATTCTGCAGCACCTGAGCTGACCACGGCGCCGTTAGCTTCAGGTGTTACCAGCTGTGGCGCTACATGCCTGCCCGGTCACGGGAACGCGCATCACTCAATAGAGCCGCATAATGAGGACGTAAACAATTTGAAATATGAGCAACTCCGCTACTTTTAAATCTATTCATAATATTAACACATTTTTTATTGATGTACTTTCTAAACAAGTGATGTTTTTGACAGATAAACTAAAGAAATTACATAAATACAGAAAGAAAAAAATACCTAAATAAGAATAAAAAATTAAGAAAAACTTGGATGTGAATTCCCTTTTTTCTTATTTCAATGCTTTGCTGAAAAATAAAGGGTTTTGTCTCTAAATGTGTGTGTCTAATGTTTGTCTATGAGAGAAGTGGGCATTGTAATAGATTCAGTGTGTTCCATTTCTCTAATTGTGTTTTCAGTTTTGCTCTTCAGTGTTCTTGGTAGTGTTCTGCCAAATGCTAATTGTGTTTATTCAATGAATGGTATGTGTGTGTCATGTGAAAATATGACTGTTTACCAAATGATAACACGTGTTACATTTTGTTAACATGTTATGAGATTTGATGGCAGAGTTGTTTTGCAAAGGGATGCCTGGGTTTAGCAATTTGTGTGTGATGCTTGGGGTTTTGTGTGTGCAGCTTTGAAAGAAACGTACAGTTTCGACAAACGCGTTTTAGCAATGGAAAAAAAACTATAAATAAGATAGAATAATCTGCAATTGTCACAGGCATTTGGATCCCATCTGTAATTATGTTGAATGTAGCTTATGTGAATCAAAAAGTGCAAAGAAAAAAGAAAGAAAACAAAAAAAGAAAGAAAGAAAGAAAGAAAGAAAAAATGAAAGAAAGAAAGAAGAAAGAACGAAAGAAAGAAAGAAAGAAAGAATGAAAGAAAGAAAGAAAGAAAGACAGAAAGAAAGAAAGAAAGAAAGAATGAAAGAAAGAAAGAAAGAAAAAACGAAAGAAAGAAAGAAAGAAAGAAAGAAAGAAAGAAAGAAAGAAAAAAGAAAGAAAGAAAGAAAAAACGAAAGAAAGAAAAAAGAAAGAAAGAAAAACGAAAGAAAGAAAGAAAGAAAGAAAGAAAAAAGAAAGAAAGAAAGACAGAAAGAAAGAAAGAAAGAAAGAAAGAAAGAAAGAATGAAAGAAAGAAAGAAAGAAAAAAAAAGAAAGAAAAAACGAAAGAAAGAAAGAAAGAAAGAAAGAAAGAAAAAAAAAAGAAAGAAAGAAAAAA
>SSNS01000725.1:44284-66784 GCA_006937985.1 Aphyosemion australe | reverse complement strand
GTCAGTGTTTCTCTGAAATGGTTTCAAACTTTACTTTATGAAGTTGAAAAAAACACAAAGTTCAGCTGAATAAAATGAACAGGATCAACTAACAAGTAACCAAATAGAGAAGAAAGTGCACTGAATCCTCAGTGATGAGGATCAGACAGAGCAGGACGACAGGATAAATGCTTACACTCAGTTACCATCACATATCTGTACTAATGAACACAGTCCTGTAATAAACTCCGATTTAAAAGAAGACTCTTTCCTTTAATGTTTGAGGTCCATCTTGTCAAATCTGTTTTCTCTGTGTCAACTACCTTATGTTTAAATTTTCATGCTTATTTATGTTGCAGTCGCTTTTATCTGAATCAACTTACAGTTTTAACCTAACATGCATGTTTCTGGTCTGTGGGAGGAAACCAGAGTACCCAGAAAAACCCATGCATTCACAGGGGGAACATGTTAACTCCACACATGCATGAGGACGACAGGACAACTCCATGCAGAAAGGCTGCAGCTGGGATTCAAACCTGCAACCTTCGTCCTGCGAGGCAGTGCTCCCACCTGTGCCTTTAAGTACAAAGCAGAAATGTTCCTTTTGACTGATGGGATCAGATTGGTATTAATTCATGTTTGAAGCAGTTTAGGGATCAGAATCAGAGGTACGCTGTAAACCTGGGAGCTCCTCTCTGATTTATTATTTGATTTCTCACAGTAATCCACACTTTCAAGAATTTGATCCAAATATCTAAATATATGATGTGTACCAGGACAGCAAATACGATAATTACCCTGAATTTGACGAGTAAGCTAGCAAACACTAATGAAGCTCTCATTAGAGTTGAAAACCTTAATATTGCTGTGTTCTGAACCACTAGGGGTCAGTATACGTTCTCATACTGAGAGACGAGAGAAGAAGATGAACAAGATGGATGCAGGATACTATATGACTCACCTGCGTGTGTAATAAAGTTCAGATTATAAAGTAAAGGGCCTGCTCCTTCAAAACATCAAATTGGCGACGAGGATGGGTTAAAGAGATGAAATTCTACATCAATGCAGACAAAATGACATTAGCATTGTATGCTGGTCAAGCAGCTAAACCAGCACTATAACACAACATCTGCTGGTAACACCAATGCTGGTCTATGCTGGTTTTTCAGCAGGACAAGGTACTACTATGAAGGACACCATTAATACTTTGTGAAGTGCCTTGAGACGACTCTTGTCGTGATTTGGCGCTATATGAATAAACTGAATTGAATTGAATTGAAAGTTCACTTCAGTCCTGAATGGAATGCTGTGGCCGAGCGTCATTTTCCAGAAGATGCACCCGAGTACAGACTGAAACTCACTGATAAGTGTGAAGTGCCTTAAGACGACTCTTGCTGTGATTGGCGCTTTATAAACAAACTGAATTAGCCTTTCGCCGGCCCCGTCCCCAGAACGGCTATTGTCCAATCACACATCATAGCAACCGTTACTATCCGACAGCTCCAAACAAAATGATGAAGCTAAGCCTAATTTACTACTAAGCATTAGCCTCGATAGTAGTCGTGTCTCCTTCGTTTCCCTTCAGAACCTCCTCATCGAGCTCAACCAGCAACAGCCAAGCATGAGTGCTCCCCCCGCCCACGGCTGGGCGGAGCTCCGCCTCCCAGACTATCCAAGACCCTTTTAGATAAGACACACCGTGCCGGCAAATCAGCGTAATATTACCTCAACCGTGTGTCTTATAAACGCACATTAAGCCTTGGCGCAACAGCGGGTGGTGTCATGATCACGTGATGAATTAATGCCGAGCTCCGGCCGGGAACTAAAAATAAAAGTAAACACGGGCATAAAAAGTTACATTTTATAAACTCAGCTGAGATGATCAACTGAGCGATGCATAGCGCCGGGAGCTTTTCTCCGTTAGAGCTGCCTGCAGCTCAGATCATCTGACAGCTGACATCTGACAGCTCACAGATCCACGCGTCCCCGGATGCCGGACCTTCTCCCAAACTCCAAGTTCCCTGCTATGCTTCGCTCAGCGGAGCCGACACTAATGTATCCCTCCACTGCATATTGTAACCATTTTTGCCTTGATCTGGATGATATTGAGGAGGAATTGCTCCAAAAAATGTCGCTGACACACATCTGTCTACTTCTTTCCGTCACGGAAATCTGCGGAGCTGCAGTATTGGATCCACTTATTGTCGGAGTTGGCAACAGTAACTAAGGGGGGCGGGGCTCGGCGAAAGGCTAATTGAATTGAATGTTGGTGGTGGTGGTAAACCCCACGGCCTGCCTGAGTATTGTTGGTGACCATGTCCATCCCTTTATGATCACATGGACCCATCCTCTGGTGGCTACTTCCAGCAGGATCATGCACCATGTCACAAAGCTCTGATCATCTCTGACTGGTTTCTAGAACATGACCATGAGTTCACTGGACTCCAGCGAGCTCAGTCCAGAACTTTGAGATGTGGTGGAACGGGGAGGTTCTGATCATGGAGGGAGCTGACGCTGTCATGTTAATATGGACCAGAACCTCTGAGGAACTTTTACAACTCTACTGGGGTGGGTATCTGAAGTAAAAACCAGTAGAGCCAATGAGCTGATTAGTGAGAAGGTATAGACGATGGCGGCAGAGAAGTTATGTACCCGTCTTGTTAGCGGAGGGTCGTGTCCCGCTCAGTCTGTTGCAGTTGTTGTGTCCTTGGGCAAGACACTTAACCCACCTTGCCTGCTGGTGGTGGTCGGAGGGACTGGTGGTGCCTGTGTTTGACAGCCTCACCTCTGTCAGTGTCCCCAAAGGCAGCTGTGGCTACACTGCAGCTCATCACCACCAGTGTGAGGATGTGTGTGTGCGTGGGTGAATGACTGGATGTGTTATGAAGCACCTTGGGGGGCTGAGAACCCTACAAGGCACTATATCAAATACAAGCCATTTTATTTGACCATTTAGGTTGATAAACTGGAGAGCTGAGGTAACCAGTGAATAAACTGGTAAAAACAAGAAAGAAAAACCTGGCAACTCAGAACTCCACAAATCTGGCTATAAACTCAAGCATAACTAAAAAAAATCGAATTCAACCAAAAGTCATCAAGTAATTTTTCCAAATCCAACCCTAACCCGTTTACCTTTTGAACCAACAGAGAAGAGCCTCACAGTTCAGGGATGAGTCCTCTTCACTCTCCAACGGTCAAGAGTGATCGTCATTTCTGTTATAGAGCTTTATATCAAAAGTGTGTGTGTGTGTGTGCGTGTGTGTGTGCGTGTGTGTGTGTGTGTGTGTGTGTGTGTGTGTGTGTGTGTGTTGCTGGGTGATAAAGGTGGGGGATTCCCACAGTGACCCTTTTTAATGGTGTATGTGTGTGTCTCCCATCCATCATCACACACATTTCCTTTCTTCAGCATGTTTGAAAATAGAACGTTGTGTGAACATGACCTCTCCCACACATAAACACAGGCACACGCACACACAGGCGCACACACACACGCACACACAGGCGCGCGCACACACACACACGCACATCCTTTACAATGCTATTGTGTCTTGAATTCTTCTACAAAAAGTCGGTGCATGTGTGTGTGTGTGTGTGTGTGTGTGCATGTGTGTGTGTGTGTGCGCCTGTGTGTGCGTGTGTGTTTGTGTGTGTGCATGTCCATGCATGTGTCTGTGTGTGTGCGTGTGTGTGCATGTGCGTGCATGTGCATGTGTGTGTGTGCGTGCCTTATCAGAGGTTGTGAGAAAAAATGTCCCTCTCACCGTGTCCTCCCTCTTTCTCTCATTGTCTCTCTCTCTTCTGTTTCTCGCCACAAAGTCTGCAGCAGCTGCCAAATTTCCTTTGTGGCAAAGGTGTGGCGCTATGACACTCTCCCTCATACACACATTCCACTTGTTCATTACAGAAACTTTTGAGAAACAGACATTCTGTGATGATGAGCCAGGATGAAACCTGCCTGGTAACTGAGTGTCCTGATGAGAGGACAGGACAGAGAAAAGGCTGAAGGCTGTGCTGGTGTTGCCCTCCTGTTGTCCTACACACCCAAAAAATAAAAACTACTAAATAAGAACATTTATAAATATTATGTGGAGTGCCATGATATTATCTGGACTGACAAGGAGGATGGTACTCAGCTGTTGCTATGACAACTGGCAACTTTGACTCATCATCAGCAACAATTTTCAATCTTTAAGTTTGGGAATTGTAATATTTCCAGATTTGACTTTAGTGTCCTGCTTCTTTACTTTAAGCTAGGCTCCACTAACATAGGGTGCCAAATACAGAGTAAAAACGTTTAAAACTATATAGCTGATTTTTGTCACATTACCCATTTTAATGGCTACATTTAATTCTTATAACAAAATAAATGAGGTGTGCAATCTTTAATAAATGTTGTGAAAAGGTTATGAAAATATTAAGTCTGAATGTTTAAACAACAAACAAACGAACAACCAAACAGACTTTATTGGACAAGATAAATGAAGAATTCATTTGCAAAAAAAGATTAAAAAAATATACTTTTACACACCTATAAACAGTGTGTTAACAGTGGTAAATGGGAGCACTTCCTGGTTGGTCGAGCAAGAGGTTCTGAGACGCTAAAAGAGCCTCCCATGGAGCTGGGTGGAGAGAGAGAGCGAGAGAGAGAGAGAGAGAGAGAGAGAGAGAGAGAGAGAGTTTAGAGACGCTCCAGTCTCAGTTAGACAAAAACAATGGAACCGCTCTGATTACATCTCCCTGTACATGCGGACAGTGTGTGTGTGTGTGTGTGTGTGTGTGCGTGTGTGTGTGTGTGTGTGTGTGAGAGAGAGTGAAACACCAAAGAGGTGGAAAGAGGGGGAGGCAGCCATCTCCTCCGTGTCTCTCACAGCTCCTCGTTGGCTGCCTGGCACCTCATTGGTTAAGTTCCCAGCCACATATTTATCTGATTGGTCAGGGCGGGGTATATATACACAGCATGGGTCGGTTAAATCTGGCCACAAGTTTCAAAACTTTCAAACAAGGTGGAGAGACAGAGAGACAGTGTGTCGGACGGCTCTGCTGACAGAGGGAAATCAACCGCCGCACCACACAATCCAAACAAGAACTGCTTTCCTTCACCAAAAAGAAATCAGAAGACAACAGAAAGAGACAGAGTCGCTGTGGATTTTTAAGGAGCGTTTCTTTCACCACAACTTGTTTATTTTCTGTTATTTTCTTATCTTCTCTCTTCTCTGTGATCCCCATGCTTTGCTTTAGGATTTATGCACCAAACTCACCCGTTTCCTCTCCTCTCCCATCACACATTTGCCATCTGAAACTTTCCTTTAGAGATTTGCAAGCAAACAAATTGAGACAGACGCCTGCTGAACTTCAACTGGACTAAAAGTCAAACCCAGACGTGGGACATGATGAATCTGACGGAGCCCAGTTTGTCTCGAGAGTGTTCCAGGCAGATCCCCCTTCGAGGAACATGGACCTCAGAGACCCCGAGTCCTGCTTCTGATCCAGAGATGGATTTTGAGCAGAGTCTGTCTGCAGACTCTCCCGATGTCCTCGGAGCAGAACCGAGGATTGCTTTGACAGCCAGCTCAGGGAAACAGAGTCCGGATCTGAACCAGGCAGAAGGCGTGTCGGCTGGAGCAGGTGACGGGAAAACGGCAGGAGCTGAGCAGAGGATCCGCAGGCCCATGAACGCATTCATGGTTTGGGCTAAAGATGAGAGGAAGAGACTAGCCCTGCAGAACCCCGACCTGCACAACGCTGTGCTCAGCAAAATGCTCGGTAAGCCCAAACAAAACCACTGAGGAAGTTTCACTTAGAAACACACCTGGATGAATTTAGCTTTATCAGGGATTTTTGAGGATAAACTGTTGTGTGTTTATTTTCTATTTTAATTATAGAACTTTCCAGTTTTATGTTAAACTTATTGAATTCTTTCACAGACACATGTACTAAATTATGATTGGTTAAGTAGAAATAAGAGGAGTTTCAGACAGCCTGATAACGTCTAAAGAGGATCAACCAGGTGCTGAAATCAGCTGCTGTGTCTTCAGTTTAAAAAAAGCTATTAATGATCAGTGATAAATCACTTCTGCTCATATGATGTGTTCAGTCTGACTCCATAAACTCATCATTTATTAAAACACTGATGGGCTCTGAGGGTTTATTAAGCATCTGAAAGTCAAGCAGCAGATGAGGGTTTATTATTTAAATAAATATGTAAAATCATTTGAACGAAGCATAAACATAGTGAATGAAGTGTTCATGTCATCATATCACAGTAACACAATGGAAACTTAACTCAATGTGCAGTTTTGAGTTTGAAACAAAAATACATCTTTTACTAGATTCTCTAAAATTACCCGAAACGTCACACTAGCTCTGTGAGCGACCCAGTAAAACCCAAATGGACAGCTGGAGCTCATCTGCAGCCTGAAATGTTCCCTCAAATCCAAACCACAAGGTTTCTGGAAGAAAGTTTGTTTTGCAGATCTTCAGACTTCTGGCATGTACAACCAACCAAACAAGCTGTAAATATGAGCGCTTCATGTAGAGCATAAATACATGCACCGATCCAAACATTTATGTGTCTGTAAAATATACCAGGCGTTGTTTTCTATCTTTTAAGGGTTCAATAATAGCAGCTCGATGTGTGGAGATGAGTTCTGCTGCGGGAGCAGCACCGTTTAAGGGTCAGGACATTCTGGGAAACGCTCCATATGCACACACACACACACACACACACACACACACACACACACGCACACACGCACACACGTATATGTTTGTACATATATAATAAAAGAGCAGGTGAGCAGCAGATGAAGTGATTTCCATCTCTCTGTTCTGTTGATTTGGGCCAATTCTGATTGATCTTGTAGTTATAACAAGTTTCATAAAGTGTTGGAATGACCTGAACGTTATTATTCTGGAGGTAAAAACGACCTCATAGAGAAGCTGTTGGAAAATGGAGAATTAGTGCTTGGCAGTGGTGAGTTGAAGTTGCCTGATTTATTATTGCTGCTTGGACATTTTGCATTCAGAGGTTGAAAATCAAAATCAGATCTCTGAGTTTCACATTAACTGACCACAAATGAAGCTGATCATGCTGAATATTCATGGATTCTGATCATCAAGTTTTTGTTAGTTTAGTTGAGTTAGTTTAACTTTGCCTAATTTAAAATAAAATAATCCTCATCCTAACCCAGTTATTACTGGTCAGAGAAACATACTCTATTTAGGTCTAATCTGATTTTCACTGTCCCTCATTAGCTGTCTCCTTGTCCTTCAGGTCAGTCATGGAAGGCTCTGAGCGCCCCAGACAAGCGACCCTTTGTGGAGGAAGCAGAACGTCTCCGTGTCCAGCACCTACAGGATCACCCAAATTACAAGTACAGGCCTCGTCGCAAAAAGACCCCAAAGAAACTGAAGCGAGTTGAACCGGGTCTCCTGCTGCACAGCTTGGCCCAAGGTGGGGCTCCGGGTCTTGGTTTAGGAGTGGGTGTTAGTCCTATGGGTGCAGAAGGTGTCTCAGGAGGTTCTGCCTATGTCCACCCCCCACACCATCACACTCCCCACCACCTTCTCCCATCCCTGGGACACTTCAGAGAACTCCAGACCCCTGGACACTCAGAGCTGGAGAGCTATGGCCTACCCACTCCAGAGATGTCCCCTCTGGATGTTCTGGAGGACGGAGCTGGAGAATCCGTGTTTTTCCCCCAACACATGCAGGAGGAGTCAGGGATGGGAGGATGGAGCGGTTATCATCACCACCTTCACCACCATCATAATCAGCTTTACAGCCATCACTATAGCAACCACAGTCAGCACAGTTCCATGCATGGGATGGGTTCTGGAGCGAGCGTTAGCACCAGTTTGAACAATTCCGTTTGTAGTACAGGTAGAAGCTCCAGACTTGATTCTAGATTAAGTTCTGTTGAGTCAAACATGAGCTCCAAATTAAACCACTCCTCCACCCACCAGGTGCCCCTAAGGAGTCCTGTAAAGTGCCCTCCGCCTCTCCCTGACTCCTCCTACCTGGTTTCTTACCCCCACCCCTCCCTCAGTCTCACTGAACCAGCAAAATGCCAACAAACGACACTGAGCGCAGCCCCTGTCGGCTTCTTCGGACAGATTTATGGGAGCGGCACCCCAAACTCTACACATTTCACCTCCTCTCGCCTGGGGCAGCTCTCACCTCCTCCTGAAACATCTCCCTCCTCCTGCTCATCCTCCAGTATCCCCCCTCCATCCACCTATACTCGCTCGGTGCACTCAGACCACTCCAGTTTAGAGACAAGTGGACACATGGGGTCTTCTGCTGCTGAGTTCTGGTCTGAGGTGGACCGGCATGAATTTGACCAGTATGTAAATGTGGGGAGGAATCAAGAGGAGGTCTATGGACTTGGGTGTGGAGGTGGGTCAAAGGTCATGGGTGGTTGTAGTGGTAGCAATAGTAGCATTGTTAGCAATATAGTTGGCAGGGATGTTGGTGTTTGTATGGGTGGTGCTGATGATGGGAGCAGCCCTCTGATTTCAGCCCTGTCTGATGCCAGCAGTGCTGTTTATTACAGCACCTGTATCACTGGATGAACAGAACTGTCTCACCTCCTGCTCTGCATCGTCTTTGTTTAGGTTCACTTCAAGTGTCAAGCCTGAATTTTCTAAAGCCTCCTTTCCACCAGACGTGAAAGAATCATAAAACGGCTGCGAAACGTACTTCAAGGAAATTAGCCGCCGTCATAGTGGACAAGTTCCTTTCCACCGGCAGCTGAGTGGAACGTTTTAGACGCGTCCCAGAAGTGAAGGGACGCTGTCATTACGTTTCGAGTCTATTTTTTATCCGCTACACTTCCATAACACGTCAAACTCCGCAGTTTAGAATCAGGCCAGACAGGAAGTCAAACCTGAAGCAGTGTAAAACTTTCAAAATAAAAGTCACGAGCAGTACGTCATTTCCTGTGAAACCCCTGTAGCCGACGTGAACAGAATAGAAAATAAACCACAAACCTTTTTGGATACATGCAGCCGTCCTTCGTGCTTTTTATTGTGTGGACTTCTGAAACCACGCATGGTTATAATCCTGCCGTGATTTTGTGTAGCTGTGTGGAACGCCTTGGCTCCTGTTTTTCGTCAGAATCGCTCCCAGTTTGAAGGAAGCTCGCGGGTAAAATGCCTCTATTAAAGCGGCTGTCTGGAGTATTTCTTTTACCTGATAGCACCATCTAGTGGCTGACAAGCATATCACACCAAGAGTTGTTCAATTCGGTTTTTTTAAGATGGCGACTGCACGTTTCTTGTTTATGAATGTGTTTCTGTAGCCGACAAACAGAGCTAAAACACGTTGTTTTACACGTATTATTCTCATGTCATGTTGTGTTTCATATATTTATATTTTAAAGACTTACTTGTTCGTGAAAAGTTCATCAACCAACATGCTTCCTTAACTCTGAAGCACGTAAGCGGTAGTCTAACACTATTGGTTAGTTCTGACCGGCGCTCAGTTCCTATTGCACGGAGCTCTACGGGGCAGGGGGCGGGCTTAGCAAAAAAAAAAAAAAAGATAAATCGCTTACATTATATCACACTGCATGATAAGAAAATCACTTTTATGGATTTCTGAAAAGTCATACATAATTCCTGAAAGGAGAAAACTCCGGATTGCTGCTTTAAGGAACACGCCACTTTCACGTTTAGTGGAAAGAAGGCTTTAGTCTAAAATCCAAATAACAAAATGTCTGATAGAATTAAAAGAAAAGAAAAAATCTTTAAAGATTAAACAAACACGGTAAAGTTTATAAAAAACCCAAATGAAACAAAAACAAATGCAGCATTAAACACCACCATGAAGGCTGGAGGTTATGATGCTCGGCACACTAAAGCAGAGTAATCAGTAATCAAACTAAACCTGACATTGTGATTCAAACACGGGTTTGGTTTTTGGTTTTCACTTCTGCTTATGACAGATAAACTGAACAATAAACAACTTGATGTTTGAATTTTTAGAACAGAGAATTAAACTGATGCTAAAAGTTGGACTGATTACTGATAAATATAAACTGTAGGATTTTAATGAATAATTTCATTATTTAAATATCAATTCATTTGCAGTCAGGAGACTGTAACAGTCTGAAAGATGCAGAAGAATTTAAAAAGAGCGTAGGCCAGTTGTAAAGTAGCAGTAGTCTGTATTTTACAATAAGCTGATGTCATCTTTGACATCAAACCAGAACTTTACTGTTGAGATCAGACAGATTCATTCTGTTTAGAAGAGGATTCTGTGGGGGTCTCAGAAGCGTCGGCTGCTAACCCAGAACAGACCACTGATGCTCCACAAACGATCAGAGTGTTTTACAAGCCGGGTTTGGGTTTTCTGTATTTCTGATGCGTGCCGTTCCCTCTGCGTCTCTGTTCATCTCAGGACCCTGAGCCAAATTCTTTGTATGAATTTACAGATTCATAATTGTCTCTACTTCCTGACAAACAGCGATCTCTGTTGATTTGAAGATCATTCCTTCGAACCACAAAGCCTCTCTGGTAAAACAAAACGTGCTTCAGTCCACAGACGGGTCTGGAGTCAGAGATCATGTAAATATCACTTTTACTCCCAAAGTCTCTCCTGTTTAGCCCGGTGAGGCCAGAGACCAGCTCTAGTTTTATGTTAGGGTAATGTTTTTCTACCTTTGCATGATGCAGCTGTTTTACTGGTTTTGACTGGTCCCTCCTCAGCTGTCTGTGAACAACAGAGACTATGAAATATTCACTTTGCACTGGGTTTGATGTGTTATCTGCATAGAAAGAAAACTACTTCTTAAATGATTAAAAGTATGTTGTAGAAAATAAAGTTTTGTACAGAAGGAATTGTTTAATGTGTCTCATTTTTCTCAAAGGAAAGGTTTGTTAGATTTTCAGTTCTCAGCTCTGATGCCGCGTCAGTGCTGCTCCACCTGTGAGGCTGTTAGCTTAGCTAAAGGACAGGAAATAATCAAATCACTGATTCAAACTATTTTAATCTGAGAAAAGTTCAGCTGCATAAATATTTTCATAAAATAATTACCGCTGATCCTCTCTGAAGACATCAGGTGTGATGTGAGTGAGGCCAAGGCTGGCTGGACTGAAGAGAATGTGTCTAACATCATGTTTGCTACAATCAAGATTCATTTCCTATATTTACAAGAGGAAACCGGGATATTCTCTGTCCAAAAGTCACAAATTTCCATGATAAATGTATTACATTAAAACTGGAATATTCTTCTGTGCAGTCAGGAAGTTTGCTAACACTGTTTTTTTCTGCATGAGGAATGTCTCGTGTTGCATACGGCTGTTTTAGGCCACGCCTGATTGGCCGTTTATTCCAAAATGAGTTTGGATAATTGACAACCCCCCCTTCACCACTAAAGCCATTTGAGCTTACCTGGCTGGTGGTGGCTGGATGCTGACGCAGTTGGAAGCACTGTTGCCTCGCAGCAAGAAGGTTGTTGGTCCAAATCCCAGTCTCAGTGTTTCTGCATGGGGTGAGCATGTTCTCCGCGTGCCTGCGGGGTTTTTCTCCAGGCGTTCTGGTTCCCTCCCACTGGTCAGAAATAAGCATGTTGGGTAATGAACAGCAAAACTATATCCACCATTGTAAATGGCTTTGGGTAAAAGTTAAATAAATAAACATGAAAATTATTGTGGCCCTCAGGAGAAAAAACATTTACTTTTCTGGATGAAACATGGCAACAATGATGCTAAAATATGTACAATGACCACAAGAGGGAAACATTTAAAATAAAAGATCTGATTAACATAATTTACTGAAAGTAATAAAACAATGACAATTGAATGTTAAAAACTTGATTAGAACATGTACCGGATGCTCGCTTGGTCTCACATCAGGATTAAAGATTTAATCTCAAAGAAAAGTTGAATTAACTAAGAAGTATATCTTATGTAATGAGTCAGTCCACAGCTTTCTTTTTATGAAAAGTGACAATTTATTTATGATGAAAAGTAAAAAAATGTTGTTTTATTTCTTCAGGTAACTTCCAAAGTACCATGTGAATATTTCTCTGGATAAACAGATTAAATATCAGTGATTGTTACATTTAACTCATTCACTGCCAGCCGTTTTCTGATCAGAAAGCCCCTGACTGCCAGCGTTTTTGAGCGTTTTTACTGTTTTTTGAAGAGTCACAGAACATTGTGCTCTATGATCATGTAAATGCCAAAACTACCAAAAGAAAGAGTAGACTCACTTCTTACATCAGGAAGAATCGCCGTATTTCTCGTATTTCACAATCTGTTGCCGAAGCGCTGCTGCAGAAGCATTTCCGGTTGGCGCATCGCTTTTTTCACAGCAGCGTCTCAAAACGATCTCCTAATTCACTGATTTTCCGCTTCCTGATCACGTGACGTGTGACATACACGGATGAAGATCCGCTTTAGACACATGATGTGTATTGTCATGGTGCGGGGACTCGCTCCAACGCCCGCCCCGTAAAAAAATGCAATTGACAACTATAGTCGTCAATGGCAGTGAATGAGTTAAGGAGCTGATTCATCTTCTCAGAATTAGAAGCAAACTCAAATGGGGCGAGAGTGGCTCAGGGGTTAGGAGGTCGTCCTGTAATGGGTGGAGGGACGGTTTGAACCCAGGCTCTGACCATATCAGCTGCTGGTGGTGGTCAGAGGGACCGGTGGTGCCAGTGTACGGCAGCCTCGGCCCTGTCAGTGTGCCCCAGGGCAGCTGTGGGTCTCTACTGCCTGTAAAAACTCTCAAAGGGTGGAAAAAAAGAGTTTGAGTTTGTTTACGAGCCATTTAAAAATGTCCCCCGCTCACCTGTCCACACTTAGAAAGGCTTCTGCTCTGGGTGTGGAGCAGCAGCCCTACTCCAAGCCCCTCCCGGATATCTGAGCACCTTACCTGATAGCAGCCAATCAGGGGATGGGTGGGCGTGGCCAGCAGTAGCTTGAACCCTGAAACGGCTCATTGTGGAGGCTACTGAAACTGTCCAGAGTGAAACTGCTGATATTTCTTTATGTGAGCGGGGTTTATAAACATGTTTGTATCGGTCGTAGATCTGTTATAACGTGTTCATGAAGGACATAATACAGCCCCTTTTATTAAAGGACAATGTAATTGGAGCAGTTTGCTTCCACTTTTTACTTCAGTTTAGTTTCATCGTGTTACTGTTATTGTCATCCCATGGTGCAACACACAAAAAGCCCTCAGCAAAGTGGTCCTCAAAGGCACACATGTGCTAGAACAGGTGAAGAAGAAGAAGAAGAAGAAGAGATTTTTTATATCAATCAATCAATCAAAATTTATTTATATAGCACAATTCATACAATAAATGTAACTCAAAGTGCTTTACAAATTAAAATGACCCCAAATTCCCATAATCCCTCTCTCCCCTGAGATGTAGAGGCATTTAAAAAATAAAACCCTCATTACAGTCATTATCAAACACCCACACACACACATACACACAGAAACACATGCAAAAGGATCAAAATGTAACACACTGGGCTGAGTTCAGATGAGCTAGACCATCTAAGTTAGGAAACGCCATCAAGGGAGCCATCTGCCCCGACAGCAGCAGATCCACATCAGCAGCCGATATAATGTGTGAAACAAACTCAATCTCTGCATGTTGACCAGTATGTTTGTGGAGATGTTTGTCGTGTAGAGAACATCATAGCTGGACAGCTTTCTGGAGATCTGTGTTCTGTGACGGTTCTGAGTTCAGTGGAAGCCAAAACAAGACGTCTCCCTTTAAAGATCGAGCCTTCATCTGTTCTGCATTAGTCTTGAAGACAGAGCTTGTTTCTTTTCTTTTTATGCAGAAGAAGAAAAGGAGCAACGTCTCTTGTTCAGTGAGACCAGCTCCATTCACCGGGACAGGACAGAGCTCTCGTCTTCAGCAGGGCGGAGAGCCACTAACGAGAGCAACGCTCCACGGAAACAGAAGTTTAAGCTAACTATTAAAAATACTTCTGCATCTGCGTTTGGCATTCTTTTCTATTGACACCAAACAGTCTTTTCATTTTAATTTACAATGACACACAGTGACTTCAGAGAGACGAGTGTTTTTAGAATTGTGCAATAACTCTGGGCCTTTTGGTAATAATTATCTAAAGGAATAAAAAGAAAAAAACACACAAGACTTTGGGATCAAATCAAAGGACATTTTCTCTGCAGACAAATAACGACAAATTAAAAGCAGGATTTTCCCAGAAGTGTCACTGTGATACTTTTAAATCTACATGATGAGGATCATTTTTAGGTTTCCAGTCAGTGAAACATGTTTGTGTTTGATAAATGTAGCGTGGCCGTTAATGGTGCAGTTGTATACCCTAACCCTAAACTTTTCATTCATCTTTGGTGCAAAAATCCTGTGAAGTTTTATTTTTCTGTCTTTTGCCAAGAATGACTTTAAATCTAGTGACTTTATAGAAGCACTAGTGTCTGCAAAAGTCTAGGAATTCACAAAAAGATAAAAACTTCTGGAGTTTGTCCAGGAGATAGGTCCTTCAGCTTCACAATACTTCTTATCCTAACTTTTGCTTCTGCAATTTTGGTCACCTAAAAACTGTTTAGAAGTGAAGTAGGACACCTCAGCAAAGAAGAAACAAGAGGCGTGTAGATGCTTCTGTTTGGGGATTGTTAATGGTGACAACCAGGAGACATTACACACACAAATGTTCTTTGAAACATAAAGTGAGACGTTATGACAACATAAAACCAAAGAATGGAGTCATCTGTGGGAAACGAACTAATAACATGTGAGATCAAAGTAGTCGACTGTTGCCACCCACAAACAGAACCATAAATAAACAACATGGAACTTTTATTTTTTTCTCAAAATTAAAAACAATTCTATGTGTAATTAGTTGGGACAAGCTACAGGTTACTGGATTCACTCTTCCTGCCAAGTAAGACCCTGGGATAACTACTGGCACCAGCTTGGGTGCATCATTTCGGGTTAATTCCTTGTAGCTCTTCTGTGAAAAGGCCCAGGGCAAAGCCAGGAAGTTTGTGTGAATTCTAGGAGCTGACTGCTTGACACTGATTATCGACGCTGACCCATCATGGTTTAGGCCAGTGGTAGAAACATCCACCTCATTAGCATGCACACGGTCTCACATGTAACCTAACAGGCATGTTTCTAAAAGCTTGACACAGAATCTAGAACCAAACTCGAGTATCATAAAAGCACAAGAACACCCAGGCTACTGCTGGTTAAACGGATCATTTTGAGCAACCTTAGTTTGGAGAAACTGAATTTGTTTTGATCAGACCAATGAGCTAACAGCTAGTCCCCAATAGGACCCTTATAAAGTGGACTTGTCATGACTAGGAGTGTTAAAACAGACCAAGAAGGAAAGTAGCTTTCAATTAATAAAATAGTGACGTGAAAGTAATGAACGAATCGTTCAATACTTGAGAATCACTTTACTGACTCGTGAAAACGAGTCAAAATGCCAACTGACTCATTCACTGACTCGTCCCTGTTACTGTTAGCAAACCAATTTCATTAGTAGAGATATATTTAGCTTATTATTAAAACTGTGGAAAAAAACAACATCCAGTTTCATAATAAAAACATTTCCTTACCTGCTCTGGACTGGAAGCGCTTTAGTTCCCAGTAGCATGGCTCTGCTAACAGCACGTTTGATAGTTTACTTTTTCAATCACTCATCTTAGCACTAGGATTTACATAGAAAGAGGAGCAAATTAAGTTTGAGTTAAAATGTAGATTTTTTTTTGCACTCAGAAAACCTGATTCGTTTTGGTGAGCGACTCATTCAAACTCGATTCAGTAAAAAGAATCGAGTTTACCATGACTAGAATAAAAAGAAAACACTTGTAACAATGAAAAAACAAAAGGCTGAAATGGCAACAAACCCTTAAAGGAGTCATCACCTATAATACTGCAGATATATACGTCCTATTGTAGTCTTTTAGACCATTAAAATAAATTGTATTGTTAAAATAAATAAAAATGTGATTTTTTTAATCCTTTATTGTGAAGGGCATATTTTCTCGCGAGATCACACGCGATATTTCGGCTGTGCCGGACACGCACAGGACTGAGGGGCGCGTTGATTGGTGGAAGGAAGCAGGAAGCAGCTTCAGCATCTCGCTCCAAAATAACAAAAGTTATGACTGAACCCGACCTGGCAGTGACCTACGGGATCTAACCGTGTATGTATGAGCCCGAGCCTCGCCTCGTGCGTAATGGCGTCCTCCTTTGTTGTTGAGTTGGGACAAAGCAAGCTAACAGCCAGGCATCGGCTCTTATGCTGTTGTGAAGATGGAATACACAAACCGATCGGAGTTTTGTCTCCCATAACACGGATTATAACATGAGTCGTCAACGGTAAGACATAATTTATGCGTTTAATGTTATGAAATGAGCTTTGTTGTGCTGGTTTGTTCGCTGCTGGTTCATATTTGTTTATATTCGACCTTTGCGACGACATATAGGCCAGAACTCAAGTTCTCGTTTTGGAGTGCGCGTGCTCGTGGGGTGCATGTGAGCTGGTTGAAGAAGGCAAGAGTAAACAAACGCTTCAATGTTAAATATCGGCTTCTCAGCCAGTGAAACATCATTAGGAAGCCATTATAGACATTTTTTAAGTGGAAAAGTGAATGACTCCTTTAACAACAGAGCACAGGAAAAAAATGAATTTAGTAAAAGATGGCCTGTATTTGTATAGCGCCTTCTTAGGGTTCTACAACTCCCCAAGGCGCTTCACAACACAATCAGTCATCCACACATTCACGCGCTGGTGATGATGAGCTACATCATAGCTACAGCTGCCCTGGGGCACACTGATGGAGGCGAGGCTGCTGAGCACAGGTGCCGCTGGTCCCTCTCACCACCACCAGCACGTAAGGTGGGTTAGGTGTCTTGCCCAAGGACACAACAACAGCGACAGACTGAGCGGGACACGAACCTGCAACCTTCCGATTGCAAGGCGGCCACTTAACTCCTCTGCCACCATGGCCCTAAATGAGAGGTGTGGAAGGTGCTGCATGATGGCGGAGCTGAGAGGAAACAACTAATCCAGCCTTTTCACGTCTAAAACGTGATGCTTCACGGTTGGTGGAAAGGCACCCATCCACTATAACGCTGGCTAATTGCTGAGACGTACGACGTTACCCGTCCAGTGGAAAGGAGCTCATGGAGAGGATTTTCACACCACTATGTTACCAGCATCAGGTTCAATTTACAACATTATCATTGCAGAAATCTTCATTACACATCATCCCCCAATTAGAAATCGTTGTAAATGTTTGTAAATAACCATCTAAATAACCAGTAATCTATTATTTAACCGGATTTCCTTGGGATTAAGTGTTCATTTTGACAAGAAATTTTTATTTAGTTGTAGTTTTAGTCTTTATTCTTTTTAATTTTAGTCACAATTTAGCCGTCTAATTTGTTTTAATGTTCGTCTTTTTTTAGTCGACTAAAATATTTGTATTTTTCTTCTGATGCAATAATTTTCAACTTATGTAGAAGAAATACTAACTACACCTACTGGAAACTGTAAAAAAAAATATGAAAATTTCACATTTGGATCAATAAATGTTTAAATAACAATAATTAATGAATAAATGAACACTGACAGTGTGAAATAGGTTTTTTACAGTTGATGTTACCACACAAGGTCTTCTGGGTAGGGTCATACTTATAAGCTGCATATGACAATAGAAAATAAACAGTTTCAGAGCGCTTTGACATCGATATGAAGGCATAAAATGGAGGAAGTCGTGTTGATGGAGAAAAACATACCAGAGGGCGACCCTGCTAATTATCGATCGCCAGAACTGAAGCGCTAGCTCAAATGAAGTAAAAACTAACCCCCGCTAGCAGCGCTGTTGTTTAAATGCCATTATTCCCATCACTGCTCCTTCTTGAGTAATATAAAAATAAGTTCAGTACTCACAGTGCTCTAGTACCTTAGGTCGTTTTTTAACCTACTTTTTATAAACCACCCACCTCTGGTCAAAAGCCTTTTTCGTGGACGTTTGGGTGGACATGCTGTTTGGCCGAGGCGTTCAGCTGGACCGCTCCGTTAACAACGCTGCATCCTGGACAACTCTCCTCTGCTTACAATGCTGCTCCTCCTGGATGACTTCACGTCTGAGAGCGTCGCTAGGACCGGCCCTCTGGGAAGATGTAAGGAACAAATATACGTGCTTTTCTTGATCTGCTCCACACAGTTAAAATCCGCTCGTCCACATAAAAACTACCACCGCTTTGCTTCTTCTGTCTTTAGCTTAGCCCGTGTAGCTTTCCAGCTGTTTCATGTGGTTGCAGATGTTACTCGGCTTTGGAAAAGGGATAAAAAGTTCTCTCCAACATCTGATCTGGGTATCTAGAGTCTGATTAGCACCTCCCCCAGCAGCAGCGCTTAGTTCCTTGCTGTTTGAAAATCTTTAGGAGACGAAAAAATAACTTTAGCCAGATTGGAGCAACTCAGGCCCATAGGACTCAATAGTAAATGCCAGTTTGCTTGTATGACCCTGCGCCCCAGAGTGCTTTGCGACGTTACGTCAAGATCTATTTTTAGCTACTGTAGAAAGCTCTATTGTGTAATAAACAAATCTGTATAATGTGCAGTGATATTTGTAAACATGACAGGAAATGACATCATACCATCAAAACAATAAAAGGTGTTACTGTAATAATGCGTGGAGGTAAACTAAAGGTAAGAATTGTTTTCAGGTGTATTTACTAGAGTTTTCCCTGCACTAATTTACCAAGGTGGGCTGCCTGATCGTTTTCCTGAATGTTTTTTCTCAGAGACACCGGTCAAACACAGAACAATGATAATATCAGCCGTAGCAGCGCCATGAAAAGAAAAACAACCAGATGCACGGCTCTGAGTTCAGTTCAGCTACAGCAATCCTTCCCGCCCCCACCAACGCTCGCTGCTACCACCGTAACATTTTTAAAACCAGGGGAAACCCCAGATGTGTACTCACTAAGCAAATACTTTTCAGATGGTCTCATCTAATGCTTTTTCTCCTTTTAGACACAAATTGTTCAACTGTTTCTGACTGGAGCTTGTTCAAAAAGCAGCCGGCTCTGGACTCTGATTGGTTCTTTTCTCATCAAGCCCCTCCTATTCCATTTGCTGATTGGTTCTTCTGTCCGGTCCTCCCATCTTTCCTATTTGCTGGCTGGATTTTTGTTACTGTCAATTTTCATTGTCGTCTTTTATTTGTCGACAAAAATGTTGATCGATATTAATTTTAATTTAGTTTCTATAGAAATTGTTTTTGTTTTCATTTAGTTTTCGTCCGCAAACATTCATTTGTCACAAAAAAAAAAAAGAAAATATTTCGTCAGCAAAATTAACACTGCTGGGATTAACTGTTCGCTAATCTGTCTCATCAGAACTAAACACTGTTTCTCCAAACTGAGGTTGTTCAACGAGGTACCTGCAGCAGGTCGGGTTTCAAAACCATTACCCAGAAACCACAGATCTGAACCATCACAACAAGCAAAGGAAGATATGAAGACAGCGAGAGGGACGCAGAGACAAATGAAGACAGGAAGTTCATTTGGACACAGCCTGGCAAGCCCTCCTATATGTGTGTGTGTGGGGGGTGAAGGAAGACTCCACCTAGGGGGTGACGGATCGTGTAAACAGTTGTATTATTTCAAATTTCAGGCTTTAAAGAATTATCAGCTGAACATATTCAGAATTTCAGATAAGAAACTGATATTTCTAACAGGAATGTAGATAAATCAGTAAAAGGTGCCATCTGTGAGGGGAGCGAGGCTACGACTGCAGCCAGTCACAAGGGGGCGTCTTGGTTTCTTCGACACATGCCAGCGACAGTGATTTAATGTTTTCCTTTTCTTTTATCCAACCAGGTGTAACTTGACATACTAAGAGCATCAAGCTGCCTAGTTTAGCTAGAACAAAATAATATGTTCGGTGTGAATTTGACTTCACCAAAGGGACGCTAACTCTGCTACTGTGAGGACAAAAGAGCTGAATGTCTCACAGAGGTTGTGGCTAATAGTTGTTTTTATGTACAACTGCTAAGTGGAAAACTCAAGTAACTCCTGCTTACCTCTATAAATCTGTTAACTTTAGATGAACTTAGTGCTGCAGGGCTCTGGACGGACCTACATGATGTAATGGTGTGTGTGTGTGGGGGGGGTTCTTTCCCTCTGCATCAGGATGTCAGGCTCTCTTCGGTTCTCCCACTGCTTCCTTTTTCCTGTCTCTGCAGGAAGTAGCCCTGTGTTCATTTCCTGTGATAGGATCTGTTGGGGACATGAATGGAAAGGAGGTTTGTTTGGGAATACATTATGGAGACACATTCTGTATTTACTAGAATTTGGATTTACTTATTAAGCTTTTCCATACCTTGAAACACAGACAATAATCAGCTAAGGGTTTACAAACAGAGGAAAGCATCAAGCGGAACATTAAAACTGAAAAGAGGAAACATGAAGATGAAAGTGAAACATCAAAGGTGATGCTGCACAATAGCTTGAAAGATTTTTTCCAGGATACATGTAGGATTGAAACCCAACATTCCCACCTCACAGAGCTATGTGTTATCCTTCATAACCTGTTCACTGCTGCTCTTTGTGGTGGTTTCAGGGCTTTGCATTCGCCAAAGCACTGCAGCTTTTCCACAAAGTTTCAGTCCAGTTTCAGAGCTTTGAAACGTTATTTTTTCATAAAATATTTTGAACAACAGTTTGCAGTCAATTTTGTGTTTCTATATTCATTTGACTGCTGCAGCCATCTTGAATTGGGTTGTTTAAAAAGATTATCAGTTTTAGATTATCATTTAGAAATTACTTTATGATCGTTTTATTAAAAATGTTTATTGTTCGGGAGATACTATGCTACGAGAGAGAGAGAGAGAGAGAGAGAGAGAGAGAGAGAGAGAGAGAGAGAGAGAGAGAGAGAGAGAGAGAGAGAGAGAGAGAGAGAGAGAGAGAGAGAGAGAGAGCGTTTTTATGCTGTTTGGTGAAAGACAACAAAGAGATCCTCCTAACTGTTTGTGTGTTTTTATTGTGACAGTGTGACAGCACACAGCTGATGTGTTTTTAGTTTTTGCAATATCTATGATCAGAGTGTAGCAGGATGATTTTGCTTTTGGTCATCCATCCATTGTCTATACCCGCTTATCCACACAGGGGGACTGGTTCCTATCTCCAGCAGTCATCAGGCATGCAGGCGGGGTACACCCTGGACAGGTTGTCAGTACATCGCAGAGCCACACAGAGACACACAGGACAAACAACCAAGCACACTTACACCTTAGGACAATTTAGAGAGACCAGTCAACCTGACAGTCATGTGTTTGGACTGTGGGTGGAAGCCGGAGCCCCTGGAGAGAACCCACGTGTGCACAGGGAGAACATGCGAACTCCATGCAGAGTGACCCCAGGCTGGGATGCAAACCTGGGACCTCCTCACTGCAAGGCAGCAGCACTAACCACTGCTCCACTGTGCAGCCCTACGTTTGGTCCTGCATAGTTAAGGAAGTTTAATACATACAGAAGGAGGAAGCTGCACAGTCTTAATAATGTGAGTGTGGTGGGTGGGACTGTTTGTTTTCCCCACCTCCCTCCCTCCTTCCTTCTCTAGTGCCCCTCCCTCCTAAATGAGAGCCAAGGTGTGGGTGTTAAACCTCTGAGGTCTGCTGGTTTGGTGGCCTTGGCTTTGAAGGTCCTGAGGGTTGTGGGTTCAGACCCCGGTCAGCCCTAACCACAACGTTCACTGGTGGAGCTCGTCTATCAGTGTGGAAACTACAGCGTGGAACAGCCGAGCCGGTCACTGAGCCAGGTTCTGACTCAGCAGGAATCAACAGAAAAGGTTCTGTTTATTCTTTATTGGTCATTTTTCTAAAAGTGCTGTTTTTTCCACTGATTCTTGGGCTGATTTTAAGTTGTTTTGAAGTGAAAAACAACAAACTGTCAGCAAAAGCGAAAAGAAAAGCACAAGAGCAAAAACTCAGTCAGAATAATTACGTGACGTTTTCTATGAGACATTATTTTCTAGTTTGTCTTTGGTAGCTGCTTCTTTCATTCCCAGAGTGTCTCAGATATCACAACTGAAGGAGGGAGAAGATTATTGTTGGATGGTTTTGAAATTTCTTTAAGGGCAAGAGATCGCAACCCCACATTTTGATGCACGTTCTACCCTTAAGTAAAAAAACTGGCACTGGTCCAGTGTATGCAGTCATGTGTGCTGTCAAATGAGACTTCTGAAATATCTGTTTTTAGTTTAATTTGGGCATGTGCTCAGGTTTTCTTTTAGGTGATTATAAAGAGTCTAGAGCCAAACAATTATATTTGCTGCAATCCATCCATCCATCCATCCATCCACCCACCCACCCACCCATCCATCTATCCATCCATCCATCCATCCATCCATCCACCCACCCACCCACCCATCCACCTATCCATCCATCCATCCATCCATCCATCCATCTATCCATCCATCCATCCATCCATCCATCCATCCATCCATCCATCCATCCATCCATCCATCCATCCATCCATC
>SSNS01000725.1:24839-43662 GCA_006937985.1 Aphyosemion australe | reverse complement strand
CCATCCATCCATCCATCCATCCATCCATCCATCCATCCATCCATCCATCCATCCATCCATCCATCCATGGTCAGGTAGTGAAGGTAACAGGTCGAGGAAGAAGACCCAGACATCCATCTCTCCAGCTCCTTGGTGAGGATTTCCAGGCCTTCATGTGAGTTCTGGCTTGGCCCCAGGGTCTCTTCCCTGGTAGGACATGCCAGAAAACCTCCAGTAGGTGACCAGGACACATCCTATTCAGATCCCACCAATCCTAAAGATGGGATTGAGATCCATCTCTCCTCCATTCTACCATCACTCATGAAACTCTAATGTACTTGAACTTCTCAGCTTCAGGCAGAAAGTCACTCCTAACTCAGAGGGAGAGTTCTACATTTTTCCTGATGACCCTGTGAGTGGGAACAATATAAGACACTACATTGTTGTCTGGTTTCCACCTTTTATACATTTGTCCTTAAATTTCTTATACATTTAATTTGATAGCAGTCTTCACTGCTTAATGTTTGAATATGTTGTTCATTTTTTATGAAAATAGTCTTGACCCCATGGATAACTTGGATGAAACAGTAGAAAAATGTGGGTTTAAATGAAAGATGACAGCCTGAAACCAGCTGAGGAGAACTTCTAGTGACTGCAGTCTCCTTGTGGTCTTCTGTGTCTCTTTCTAACCCATAAAAAAGTACCCATGCTATTTGGGGATGACTGTCTCCAAAACTTTGTAATTCAGTTTATTTATCTTTCTTTCTCCCCGGGTTTTTCTACAGCTACGAGCTGCATGTCTAAACACGGGTTTACGAGAGCGGCGCTGATGTGGAAATCTCCTGAAATTAACTGGAATTTCAGCCCATTTTTATATATTTGTCTGTTGCTGGTTTTGTCCGTGGCATTGTCACCATAACAGGCACTGACGCCGCGTGGGTGGGTGCGTGTGTGTGTGTGTGTGTGCGTGTGTGTGTGTTTAGTGACCCAGCATGACATTGTAGTGAGTGCTGCATAAGGCTGCCAGCAGACAGAGAAAAAAAGTGTGGGAAAATGGAAAAGAGAGTACGACAGAAGAAAAAACGAGATGACATGGAGAAAAGATAAAGACAAATGTGAGAAAAACAATTCAAACTGTAAAGAAAAGAGTGAATACAAAACCAGGAGGAACAAATACAAAAAATGTGTCAAGGTTTTTAGTGTTCTGTTCTGGCTGGTCTGTTACGTCCAAAAATAACTATACCTGAAAAACATATATAGTTTTGACACTTCAAGTCACACATTGCAGTCTTTAGGATTTTCTGTTCTTAATAAAGTTGAACTGTTATCAAGACGAGTGCTGACCTGGAGCTATGAACATTCCCATCGTCACAGTGACAGGTAGTGATGTCCGCTCTGTCTCTTCACCACATCTCCCAGCTCACGCCAACCCTCCTTGCCTAGCAAGCAGCCAGTGATGCTCCATCTCAACCGCCACGCCAGCCAGCTTGTTTAAGCATCGATTGTTCCTGAGATTCACGTAACACCGGACCCCCCGGCTGCAGACCCGGAGACCACAGATTCAGGCTTCTATTGTTTTTGAGACAGCTCCGGCTGACGCCACCCCTCCTCCGTGTGTGAATCAGTGACAGATATGCTTGCTTCCTTAAGGACTGGTAGGTTGACATAACCATCATAATTAAAAATGCTTTTTTAATTGCTCAAGTTTATGCTTTGTGTGGGTTAGGCTAGATTATACTAGCAAGCTCATGCTATTTATAAAGAACGGACCTGGAGTGAATGCTGGATGTTGTTGCCTTTTTGAGTGGGCCACCATAGCTGCAATACCTACTCTGAACTGCATGGCGCTAAAGAGTCGCATTTTTTACCATGATTTCTATGGATTTCACACACTGGTAGCCTAGTGAACTAGACCAATTCTTGCTTTGCAGAGTTTGGTCTAGGCACGCTTCATTGGAACCCTCGCAGCCTGTGGCTGTCCAATCACAACTCGCTATAGTTTTGGTTGGGCCAATCACAGCGCTCTATATTTTGGGCCAATCACAGAGCGGGAGTAGCCGATGACGTCAGCGCTGCGGCCGCGAACCCAAGCAACATGGCGGCAACTCGGAAAACACGTTCGTTTGAAACGGCTTTGTCATCAACATTGGATTATTTAGACTCCAACGTGTGTAAGTCTGTCTGATATACTTAGCGGCTTCTTATTTTTATCAAACAAAGTAGTGCAATGTCCCAGTACACCTGATATTCACATGTTTTTCACACAAAAACGACAGAAATCATTGACGCCATTAGTGGGTCCCGCTTTTCCATCGCCGTGATTACGTCACGTTGTTCGTTACTCTGATTGGTCCTAGCGCTATCCAATTGCGTGCTGACATTTTGAAAGACAACCGTAGATCCCGCCTCACGACTGAGAGCCGTCAATGGTTCGTGGCCAGACTATATATTCACATATATAGGATGGCTTGCCAGGCTAACACACTGGGGCTTTAAGGTGGCGTCTGCACGTTTCTTGTTGATGAATGTCCTTCTGTAGCCGACAAACAGAGATAAAACACGTTGTTTTACAATTATTATTCTCATCTCATGTTGTGTTTTCATATATTTATATTTTAAAGTCTTACTTGTCTGTGAAAAGTTCATCAACTCTGCATCAGCCGAGGTACTTCCTTAACTCTGGTGCACGTAAGCAGTAGTCTAATGCTTTTGGTTAGCTCTGACCGGTGCTCAGTTCATATTGCACGGAACTCTAGAGGGCAGGAGGCAGGCATAGCAAAAAAACAGACGTATCGCTTACATTATATCACACTACATGATAAGACAATCACTTTTACGGATTTCTGAAAAATCATACATAATTCCTGAAAGGGGAAAACTCCGGATTGCTGCTTTAAAATGTCTTCAATCTCCAACATGTCACAGCAGTTCATGCAATAGGATTTTATAAAGCTTTACACTGCCATACTGGTTGTTTTCATTGAATTATCTGGATGTAAGCTCACACAGGAGTTGTGGAATTTCTTGTCATTTCAGCTGAAATAAATATGTAACGTCAGATTTGTGTCCATGAATAAGTTTATTTTATAAACTTTGCAGTACCAGCAGTGTGAAGACTGTGAAAGGTTTAAGATGTCAGCAATAAACGTTGCATGTGGGAGCATTCAGACCAGCGGTTCCCAAACTTATTTAGCCGCGCACCCCCTTCTATGTCCCGACCGTGTTGACACCCCCACCCCCCCACCCCTTTCAAGAAAAAAGAGAGACTTGCAGCACAATCAGTGTGTTTGTTTCTGACCACAACTCATAGCCTCCTACAAAGTCTGGGAGCTGAAGGAGCCTCTAGGATGAGATGCTAAATGTCTTCAAGATAACCAGAAAAGTCCAGCAGCTGTTTTCAGCTAAAACTCTCAGGATGATCATGTCCAGGAAGTGAAACTTAAATGTAGCTGCTGTCAGTGGCCATATAACAGATTTTAATAATTAAAACTCTCAACAGACTAAATAGTGCAGAAAAGAAATAAATAATCTCACATCTTTGCGTGTTGAGATTTATTATTATTATTATTATTATTATTATTATTATTATTATTATTATTATTATTATTATTATTATTATTATTATTATTATTATATTTATTTATTAGCCGCATCGGTCCTAGTGGGTGGAAGTGGTGATTAGCTGCGTTTGATTGATTCTCCGTGTGTTTTTATTTCTGCAGTGAGCCATAAAACTCACCTCACTCCGCCTGGAGTTTGTTCTTCAAAACTCGTATTAAGTCCACTGTGATGATGCCTTTTGATGAGCTTCCTCCGCGCGGTATTTTTCATTGCAGGATGCAGTTTCAATTCACTTTTCAACAAGTTAATTTAGTTCGGCACACGGGTTTGATTTTTGCCACTGCACGTCTGCACAGTGAGAGGGGAAGCGGCCGCGGGAGACGCGCTGCTGCACTCAGGGTCTCTGCGGGCTGCAGTAGGAGCGACAGACAGGTGATCAGCAGGTATAACGTTATACTTTAGAATGCATACGTTTGAAATGATAAACTGGAGCGATGCAGAGCTCCAGGAGCTTCTCTCCGTTAGATCAGTAGCTCAGATCATCTGATAGCTGGGATGGTGGATGACACACACCTGTTGTGAAAATAAAAACCCAGAGGTGCGCGCACCACACTTTGGGAATCCCTGATTCAGACCATGCTGACGAGATCAAACCGGAGTACTTTCAGTGTGTGGCTGTCATCTTACTACCGATGCAACATTTCACAGCCGTTTCTGCAGACATTATTTTATGAGCCGTAACGCAACGGTCATGTTCAGTGATGCAGAAATATGTGGTTAAACATGTAACATACTAAACATAATAATTCTGTAAAATGTAGAAGATTGGCACTGTTTCAAGCCTTTTGGTGTTGGCTGACCTCCAACTAGCCATTAGCACATCAATCCTGAAGGAAATCTCTTCTATTTGTCTGAACAGAGGCTGTATTCTAGAGCTGTAACCAAGGGAGGAAAGCATAATGACACAATGTTGGTCTTTTTTAGGTTTCTCTTGTTGTTGTTTTTCTTCTTGGTTCACTTTTCCCCTTCTCGGGTTTCCTCTTAACTATACTTCCCAACATATCATTGGCCTGTGTGTGTGTGTGTGCATGTGTGTGTGTGTATGTGTGTGTGTGTGTGTGTGTGTGTCTGGAGCCATGGGATGAAGTGTGTGGTTACCCGCTAGTGTGACCGGGGACACAGGGGCACCTCTCTCCCTCTGGTTTTCTCTCTGGATCATGTTCTGATGCCTCCATCCCTGTCCCTGTGTAACATGTCCCTGTGTAACATGTCTCTGTGTAATATGTTCCTGTGTAACATGTCCCTGTGTAACACTCCCCTCTGTAACATGTCCCTGTGTAACACGTCCCTGTGTAACACGTCCCTGTGTAACATGTCTCTGTGTAACATGTCCCTGTGTAACATGTCCCTGTGTAACATGTCTCTGTGTAACATGTTCCTGTGTAACATGTCCCTGTGTAACATGTCCCTGTGTAACATGTCTCCCTGCATGAATTTCCATGGACACCCTTTGGAGGTGCTCAGAGGTGGCTCTTTGTTTGAAGTCAAGTAAACAGATTGGTCTGACTCCACCACAAAGTCCACCGAAGATGTTTCACTCTCCTCATTTTCTCCAGGAGTATCAGGCTGCAGGAGCTGATCCAGAACTTGTTCCACAGAGAGATGCCTCTTCATCTTGCTCCGTGGCTTTCACAGAAGTGAAATGACCAGATAACCAGACTACAAGTAGTTTGAATGTGGCAGGTGCATAAACATACTAATTGTTTTGTTTTCTACACTTTGAAGTTCAGTAAGAGAGTCAAAGTGTGTTTTGTTTACTTATCAGAGGTCAGGTTGACCTTTTGACTTCAATAAAAAGAGCAGAAGATCTAAAGAAATGTGTAAACATTCTCGCCTGGGCAACATATGGAGAAATGACTGAATTTGGTGATGAACAGTAAAAATCATAAATTTGACCACTTTTCTCCTAAATGAAACCATAATATCACAGAAAGCATGATTATTTGCTGCAGATGTTACAGGATCAAAAACTGTGGTTTGCATTGAAGTCAATGGGACGTTTTTGTCCATAATAGGCACAAGAGGGTGGTACATTTTAAATCTGCTGCTACACAAAAACTAATAAAGCATAAAATGTGATATGTTGTCACATTCTTGACATAGCCAAGGCTGATTTAAAAAAAAATATTTCAGTCACAAAAAATATGTTTTATGTAAAATATCTCCTCTTTTGTCTGCTTTTTTCATGAAAAAATGAGCATCACGTAATCAAACTGGCATATAAAGGGTTAAATTTTAGATAAATGTTCAATTTTTGATTGTTTTGATCAGAACTGAAGTTGATCACAAGATTTAGACCCAAAAAGCAGAAAAAAATATTAATCTGGACCATTTTTAAAGCAGTTTTAAAAGTGGACGTTTTTGTCCTCTAATGGCTCAAGAGGGTAGTAAATTTTAAATCTGTTGCTATGTAAAAACTATAAATGCAAAAAATTCAAAATTTTAGATATTTGATAACATAATCAAGACTGATTTGTAATGAACGCCCCGGGCAAAAAAAATTTTATTTGGGGAAAATAACTCAGTTTTTGTGTTTTTTTCATAAATTACAGCAGTGCCTTNTTGTCTGTTGCTGGTTTTGTCCGTGGCATTGTCACCATAACAGGCACTGACGCCGCGTGGGTGGGTGCGTGTGTGTGTGTGTGTGTGCGTGTGTGTGTGTTTAGTGACCCAGCATGACATTGTAGTGAGTGCTGCATAAGGCTGCCAGCAGACAGAGAAAAAAAGTGTGGGAAAATGGAAAAGAGAGTACGACAGAAGAAAAAACGAGATGACATGGAGAAAAGATAAAGACAAATGTGAGAAAAACAATTCAAACTGTAAAGAAAAGAGTGAATACAAAACCAGGAGGAACAAATACAAAAAATGTGTCAAGGTTTTTAGTGTTCTGTTCTGGCTGGTCTGTTACGTCCAAAAATAACTATACCTGAAAAACATATATAGTTTTGACACTTCAAGTCACACATTGCAGTCTTTAGGATTTTCTGTTCTTAATAAAGTTGAACTGTTATCAAGACGAGTGCTGACCTGGAGCTATGAACATTCCCATCGTCACAGTGACAGGTAGTGATGTCCGCTCTGTCTCTTCACCACATCTCCCAGCTCACGCCAACCCTCCTTGCCTAGCAAGCAGCCAGTGATGCTCCATCTCAACCGCCACGCCAGCCAGCTTGTTTAAGCATCGATTGTTCCTGAGATTCACGTAACACCGGACCCCCCGGCTGCAGACCCGGAGACCACAGATTCAGGCTTCTATTGTTTTTGAGACAGCTCCGGCTGACGCCACCCCTCCTCCGTGTGTGAATCAGTGACAGATATGCTTGCTTCCTTAAGGACTGGTAGGTTGACATAACCATCATAATTAAAAATGCTTTTTTAATTGCTCAAGTTTATGCTTTGTGTGGGTTAGGCTAGATTATACTAGCAAGCTCATGCTATTTATAAAGAACGGACCTGGAGTGAATGCTGGATGTTGTTGCCTTTTTGAGTGGGCCACCATAGCTGCAATACCTACTCTGAACTGCATGGCGCTAAAGAGTCGCATTTTTTACCATGATTTCTATGGATTTCACACACTGGTAGCCTAGTGAACTAGACCAATTCTTGCTTTGCAGAGTTTGGTCTAGGCACGCTTCATTGGAACCCTCGCAGCCTGTGGCTGTCCAATCACAACTCGCTATAGTTTTGGTTGGGCCAATCACAGCGCTCTATATTTTGGGCCAATCACAGAGCGGGAGTAGCCGATGACGTCAGCGCTGCGGCCGCGAACCCAAGCAACATGGCGGCAACTCGGAAAACACGTTCGTTTGAAACGGCTTTGTCATCAACATTGGATTATTTAGACTCCAACGTGTGTAAGTCTGTCTGATATACTTAGCGGCTTCTTATTTTTATCAAACAAAGTAGTGCAATGTCCCAGTACACCTGATATTCACATGTTTTTCACACAAAAACGACAGAAATCATTGACGCCATTAGTGGGTCCCGCTTTTCCATCGCCGTGATTACGTCACGTTGTTCGTTACTCTGATTGGTCCTAGCGCTATCCAATTGCGTGCTGACATTTTGAAAGACAACCGTAGATCCCGCCTCACGACTGAGAGCCGTCAATGGTTCGTGGCCAGACTATATATTCACATATATAGGATGGCTTGCCAGGCTAACACACTGGGGCTTTAAGGTGGCGTCTGCACGTTTCTTGTTGATGAATGTCCTTCTGTAGCCGACAAACAGAGATAAAACACGTTGTTTTACAATTATTATTCTCATCTCATGTTGTGTTTTCATATATTTATATTTTAAAGTCTTACTTGTCTGTGAAAAGTTCATCAACTCTGCATCAGCCGAGGTACTTCCTTAACTCTGGTGCACGTAAGCAGTAGTCTAATGCTTTTGGTTAGCTCTGACCGGTGCTCAGTTCATATTGCACGGAACTCTAGAGGGCAGGAGGCAGGCATAGCAAAAAAACAGACGTATCGCTTACATTATATCACACTACATGATAAGACAATCACTTTTACGGATTTCTGAAAAATCATACATAATTCCTGAAAGGGGAAAACTCCGGATTGCTGCTTTAAAATGTCTTCAATCTCCAACATGTCACAGCAGTTCATGCAATAGGATTTTATAAAGCTTTACACTGCCATACTGGTTGTTTTCATTGAATTATCTGGATGTAAGCTCACACAGGAGTTGTGGAATTTCTTGTCATTTCAGCTGAAATAAATATGTAACGTCAGATTTGTGTCCATGAATAAGTTTATTTTATAAACTTTGCAGTACCAGCAGTGTGAAGACTGTGAAAGGTTTAAGATGTCAGCAATAAACGTTGCATGTGGGAGCATTCAGACCAGCGGTTCCCAAACTTATTTAGCCGCGCACCCCCTTCTATGTCCCGACCGTGTTGACACCCCCACCCCCCCACCCCTTTCAAGAAAAAAGAGAGACTTGCAGCACAATCAGTGTGTTTGTTTCTGACCACAACTCATAGCCTCCTACAAAGTCTGGGAGCTGAAGGAGCCTCTAGGATGAGATGCTAAATGTCTTCAAGATAACCAGAAAAGTCCAGCAGCTGTTTTCAGCTAAAACTCTCAGGATGATCATGTCCAGGAAGTGAAACTTAAATGTAGCTGCTGTCAGTGGCCATATAACAGATTTTAATAATTAAAACTCTCAACAGACTAAATAGTGCAGAAAAGAAATAAATAATCTCACATCTTTGCGTGTTGAGATTTATTATTATTATTATTATTATTATTATTATTATTATTATTATTATTATTATTATTATTATTATTATTATTATTATTATTATTATATTTATTTATTAGCCGCATCGGTCCTAGTGGGTGGAAGTGGTGATTAGCTGCGTTTGATTGATTCTCCGTGTGTTTTTATTTCTGCAGTGAGCCATAAAACTCACCTCACTCCGCCTGGAGTTTGTTCTTCAAAACTCGTATTAAGTCCACTGTGATGATGCCTTTTGATGAGCTTCCTCCGCGCGGTATTTTTCATTGCAGGATGCAGTTTCAATTCACTTTTCAACAAGTTAATTTAGTTCGGCACACGGGTTTGATTTTTGCCACTGCACGTCTGCACAGTGAGAGGGGAAGCGGCCGCGGGAGACGCGCTGCTGCACTCAGGGTCTCTGCGGGCTGCAGTAGGAGCGACAGACAGGTGATCAGCAGGTATAACGTTATACTTTAGAATGCATACGTTTGAAATGATAAACTGGAGCGATGCAGAGCTCCAGGAGCTTCTCTCCGTTAGATCAGTAGCTCAGATCATCTGATAGCTGGGATGGTGGATGACACACACCTGTTGTGAAAATAAAAACCCAGAGGTGCGCGCACCACACTTTGGGAATCCCTGATTCAGACCATGCTGACGAGATCAAACCGGAGTACTTTCAGTGTGTGGCTGTCATCTTACTACCGATGCAACATTTCACAGCCGTTTCTGCAGACATTATTTTATGAGCCGTAACGCAACGGTCATGTTCAGTGATGCAGAAATATGTGGTTAAACATGTAACATACTAAACATAATAATTCTGTAAAATGTAGAAGATTGGCACTGTTTCAAGCCTTTTGGTGTTGGCTGACCTCCAACTAGCCATTAGCACATCAATCCTGAAGGAAATCTCTTCTATTTGTCTGAACAGAGGCTGTATTCTAGAGCTGTAACCAAGGGAGGAAAGCATAATGACACAATGTTGGTCTTTTTTAGGTTTCTCTTGTTGTTGTTTTTCTTCTTGGTTCACTTTTCCCCTTCTCGGGTTTCCTCTTAACTATACTTCCCAACATATCATTGGCCTGTGTGTGTGTGTGTGCATGTGTGTGTGTGTATGTGTGTGTGTGTGTGTGTGTGTGTCTGGAGCCATGGGATGAAGTGTGTGGTTACCCGCTAGTGTGACCGGGGACACAGGGGCACCTCTCTCCCTCTGGTTTTCTCTCTGGATCATGTTCTGATGCCTCCATCCCTGTCCCTGTGTAACATGTCCCTGTGTAACATGTCTCTGTGTAATATGTTCCTGTGTAACATGTCCCTGTGTAACACTCCCCTCTGTAACATGTCCCTGTGTAACACGTCCCTGTGTAACACGTCCCTGTGTAACATGTCTCTGTGTAACATGTCCCTGTGTAACATGTCCCTGTGTAACATGTCTCTGTGTAACATGTTCCTGTGTAACATGTCCCTGTGTAACATGTCCCTGTGTAACATGTCTCCCTGCATGAATTTCCATGGACACCCTTTGGAGGTGCTCAGAGGTGGCTCTTTGTTTNTAATAATAATAATAATAATTCATTGAACTTATATAGCGCTTTGTTAGGACACTCAAAGACGCTGCATGCACTCACACATTCACACACTGCTGATGATGGAAACTACTGAGTAGCCACAGCCGCCCAAGTAGTTTGAATGTGGCAGGTGCATAAACATACTAATTGTTTTGTTTTCTACACTTTGAAGTTCAGTAAGAGAGTCAAAGTATGTTTTGTTTACTTATCAGAGGTCAGGTTGACCTTTTGACTTCAATAAAAAGAGCAGAAGATCTAAAGAAATGTGTAAACATTCTCGCCTGGGCAACATATGGAGAAATGACTGAATTTGGTGATGAACAGTAAAAATCATAAATTTGACCACTTTTCTCCTAAATGAAACCATAATATCACAGAAAGCATGATTATTTGCTGCAGATGTTACAGGATCAAAAACTGTGGTTTGCATTGAAGTCAATGGGACATTTTTGTCCTCTAATGGCTCAAGAGGGTAGTAAATTTTAAATCTGTTGCTATGTAAAAACTATAAATGCAAAAAATTCAAAATTTTAGATATTTGATAACATAATCAAGACTGATTTGTAATGAACGCCCCGGGCAAAAAAAAATTTATTTGGGGAAAATAACTCAGTTTTTGTGTTTTTTTCATAAATTACAGCAGTGCCTTTGAGTATTCAAACTGGCATTTCAAGGGTTAAAATCCTCAAAATGATTGAAATTTTTATATGTTTGAGCAGGGCAGAAGTTTAACAGATCTATGAAAAAAAAAAGTAAAAAAAAATATTACTGTATACATTTTTTATAGCCATTTTAAGCAGTGGACGTTTTTGTCCTCTAATGACTCAAGAGTATAGTGTTTTTATTTCATAGTGTTCCCTTGGTCTTTTTTCAAAATTCCAAATTGAATTTCAAAATTTGTCTAGAGCCTGGTTTTGCGACAAAAGTTTGCACCATATGCACAAACAATGGTGAAATGGCATCAAAAAGAAAAGCAAAAAACTGCCCAAATGGACAAAAACGTCCCTAATGAAGCCTGAGGGTTAAGCTGGAATTATCAATATACGATATGTATCTCGATATTTTTATATTTATAGTTTTTAAGTTAACTCCCTTCAAACTGTACAGAAATTGTAAACATAAATTCATGAGCAGATTAATCATAAAAATGTGTTGAGTCTTGTCCAACATTAACCTTAGTGCCATTCTCTATCAGTCTGACCTTTAGAAACACTGGTACAGCTGATACAGCTGTCTGTTAACCCTATCTATCTATCTATCTATCTATCTATCTATCTATCTATCTATCTATCTATCTATCTATCTATCTATCTATCTATCTATCTATCTATCATCTATCTATCTATCTATCTATCTATCTATCTATCTATCTATCTATCTATCTATCTATCTATCTATCTATCTATCTATCTCAGTTAAGAGTTATAGATACATGTCTCAAATGTCCCACAGGCACTTTTATATATATCCATCTATATCATCCACAATATTACCAGTAATTATTTCTTGTCCAGAGAAAAAAAAAATCCTGTTAAGCTAAATTCATGATGTTTTTGCATCCACTACTGCGGAGTTATTAAAGTTATTACCGCAAACATGACAGCAATATCACAGTATTGACTCATATCAGCGATCATATTGTAATGACTCAGACTCTCTGGTTGCTCTTTTATGGGTATTTATTTCAGGATGCTGTCGCCGTAACCCACGCCTTACAAACTCTTAACTTTTTCAAAAGAATCACTTGTAACAAAGCATTTTCCTAGAATAACAAAACAGCAAAAACCAGAACAACTTCTCCCACCCGCTGAATTCCCCTTCAAAGTAAAATGTTAACCCCTAACATAACTCTTCAGACCGTTACAATTTGTCTAAGGTCATTTGGCCGCTGCAGCTCCCGGGGGTGGGCGGAGGTGACTCGTCTCTCTACACAAGCAGGATCAACAGAACTTCTTCGGGGCGGGAGCCACGGTGAAAAGGCTTGTTAAAACACAAATGAACGTCCCTAAATAATTATAAACCACATGCAAAATGCAAAGTTTAGGGCAGAACATTGACACAGAGGTTTCCTGATCTAGCAGACATGTGAGAATACATGTAATGACCACTTAGAGACAGAGCTAGCTAGCGGTAGCTGCGTCTGCTAACTCTAACAGTACACTGGTTGTATATTTATATCGATATAAATGTTAATGAGTCATCTTGTTTTTTGTTTGGAATTATATCGATATTTAAAAATATTGCGATATTCTATGCCAATTTGCCTTGTTGTGACATCACAATCAGGGAATCTTTGAAACGACTCGTTTTAAGCCCGGGCCACAAGTGTTTCGACCATCTTAGATAAATACCATCATGAACAGAATAGTGACAAAAAATGGGTGATTTGCAGGTCTGCAGCTGTCCAGTATAACGTCTCTTTCACTTAATCAGTTTTTCTCTCCATTTTGTTTGGATGAGAGATGCAAATGTAGCATAGTTTGTCTTTATAAATGTCCAGAGTTGTGTCTGCTCTGACATAGTAACGCTCAGATCCATCATTTCATCTGTCCTCACCTTTAGAAGAGAACAGGTTAGACATCAAACCAAAGTCAGAAACACTAAACATCAGTTAGACTCCACAAGAAGCCATCAACAGTGTTCATCAGATTTTCTGTCTGTCTTCAAATCTGTTCTGCTGGATTTGTACTTTTGTAAATAACGTCAATCTGATGTGTTTTTCTTTGAATGTGTTTCTATTTTCAGAAAAATAACAGAAGGTAGCGTTAGTTTGCACTGAACTGACATAAAGACATTCTTGAAACCCAGAAACCTGGAAGCCTGCAGCAGCTTTTCAGAGCTGTTTTCTTTCTGCTGTGGTGGATGTGAATGTGTGGTCTGCTGCTTCTTTTGGCATCAGAATGAACAGCAATAAAAACTTGGATGATTCTGGAAGCACAACACCGTGAGACCAAACCTGAACCAAAAGGCATCAGCTGTTACACAGAATACTCACAAAAGTGCATTCTTTATGTTTCACCAGTAGGAAAACCAAATCAGCCCAGTTATCCTGCATTATAACAGATGACATTATTATATCACTCATCCTTCCATCCTATCACTTTCAACAAGTTTCCTGAGAAGATGCCGAAGTCTTTAAAACCTTTAGACTGCCCTCTGCTGGACTCTAAGGTAAATTACTACAAAACATAAGAAGAATGAAAGATCAGAAATGGTTGTTTGTAATATTGAGTTTTCCACTATTTTGGTTTTAACTTTTCATCCATTGCAGACAGTACAACCAGAGGAATGTTTGCTTTCAACATGATTTATTACATCTTGTTTTGTATTTCACAGCTTTTAAAGATTGTTGAACCAGTTTGGTTTCATTAACATTTTAATGCTGTCCCTCCCTTTGACCTTTGAAACATTGTGTTTTCATTTCCTCCTAAAACAGAGCTTGAAGTCTTTGTTTTGTTTATGGTTTCATTAAACGAAGTCTAGAACATGGAACCTTGCCATTCTCATGCCTTGAGTGTTGTGCATCATTTCAGAACCTCGTTTATGTGGCTGTCCCATGTGCAGCCCATGGTCATTTGAGACCCCCCCAGAATGGTTACGTGAGGTCCTTGACTGTGATTCAACAACAGTAGAATTTGTCCTTCCTGCACAGGATTTTGATGCAGTTAGAAACTCTTTATATTTTGACAAAAGAAAACGATGATCTCAGATTTGTTTTACCAAACAAGAAACTTGAAATCAGCTGACTCACCAGATACTTTTCAGTTGATGCTTTTCTTTTATTATAATTTTATTAAAGAGCATGTTCGCTGAGAATCCGCGTGCGCGTGTGTGGTGTGTGTGTGTGTGTGTGTGTGTGTGTGTGTGTGTGTGTGTGTGTGTGTGTGTGTGTGTGTGTGTGCGTGTGTGCTCCTCACAGCAGAGAGAGACAGAGATAAACAGCTTCAGTCAGAGGCTCGTTAACTCCTCAGTATCCAGAATGATAATGAATCTAGCATGCGGGAAGCCCCCGCTGGCTGATTCTATCTGCCAATCGGAGGCTCCTCCTAATGGTAGGCGTGAATTTGAGCCGTCCAATCAGTTGGCAGTGTGTGTGTTGGACCGGCTTCAGCCCGAGGCAGACCGTCTGGGAAGAGGGCTGAAAACACGTCCGGTTTGGCGCTGGAAATTCCTGGGCTACTGAGATGTGAGCACAAGTTACCCTGACTAGGCTGGGTAGAACCGATGCTAGTGTGTAAGCCCCATTATTGAGCAATTGCACGTGACAGCACGCCGCTCATAGAACTGCCCCCTTCGCCATGATGAATGGCAGAAAGACTGTTTACACACGTTGAAACTCCTGGGAAGTTAGTCAAAACAAGCCAGTTTGTAGCCTTTTGTAATTTTTTCATTTAAGTGATTTCACAGTAATATTGTAATAGTTGCTGCGTGGTTGGCTGCACTAAGGGTGTAAACTCAACTTGTCTTTTTTTAAAATAACTTTTATGAAGGTTGCAGATGGAGATGAGCCGCGGCGGTAAACGGTCTAGCAGCCCTCAAATTATTTTTGGATTTGCAGCGAACACGTTTTACCGGGTAAGATGAACGCTCATATACAGCAGTTCTGGCTAACTGATGGCCCTTAAATTATAAATGTGATGTGTTACAGCTGCTAAGAGGCTGCAATACTGATTCTGGGATTTTCATTAGTTGTCAGTTATAATCATCAAGATTAAAATAAATAAACATTTGAAATATATCAGTCTGTGTGTGATGAATGAATCTATATACAAGTTTCACTTTTTGAATGGAATTCCTGAAACAAATCAACTTTGTCATGATATTCTAATTTTATGACCAGCACCTGTATATACAGACTGTTTATACTATTATATACAGACTAACGTATTATTATACAGACTATTATACTGTTATACAGATGATTATAATACTATATACGGACTATAGTATTATCAGATCTGTCTGGTACAAACGCATTGTGAGGGTCTGCTGGGAACATCTAGTGGAGTCTCCTTTCAGAAGGAGCTTCATGGCCCACCTCCGACATAACTTCAAACGCGTCTCGATGTAGGCAGGGGACTTCAAGTCCGAGTGGGCCTTGTTCCATGTCTCCATTGTCGAGGTGGCTGACTGCAGATGTTCACGCATGGTGGTCGGTGCCTGTCATAGCGCCATCCCCCAAACCCGCTGGTGAACACCGGCGGTTAGTGATTTTGTCAAGATGAAGAAATAGTCCTATCAGGTCCTTTTGGCCTTTGGGACTCCAGAGGCAGCTGATAGGTACCAGCGTCCGAGATGGCTCAGGTGGTCAGGAGGAAAAAACCTGGGTATGGGAGGAGTTTGATGAGACCATGGAGTGAGACTTCCATATGGCTTTGAGGAGAAGCTGGTCCACCATTCGTTGTCTCAGGAGGAAAGGGGTGCACTACCAACATTATTTATAGTGTGCTGTTGACCTCAACTCTGAGAGCAGTGGCTGCTGGTGATTTTTNAGTTCTACATTTTTCCTGATGACCCTGTGAGTGGGAACAATATAAGACACTACATTGTTGTCTGGTTTCCACCTTTTATACATTTGTCCTTAAATTTCTTATACATTTAATTTGATAGCAGTCTTCACTGCTTAATGTTTGAATATGTTGTTCATTTTTTATGAAAATAGTCTTGACCCCATGGATAACTTGGATGAAACAGTAGAAAAATGTGGGTTTAAATGAAAGATGACAGCCTGAAACCAGCTGAGGAGAACTTCTAGTGACTGCAGTCTCCTTGTGGTCTTCTGTGTCTCTTTCTAACCCATAAAAAAGTACCCATGCTATTTGGGGATGACTGTCTCCAAAACTTTGTAATTCAGTTTATTTATCTTTCTTTCTCCCCGGGTTTTTCTACAGCTACGAGCTGCATGTCTAAACACGGGTTTACGAGAGCGGCGCTGATGTGGAAATCTCCTGAAATTAACTGGAATTTCAGCCCATTTTTATATATTTGTCTGTTGCTGGTTTTGTCCGTGGCATTGTCACCATAACAGGCACTGACGCCGCGTGGGTGGGTGCGTGTGTGTGTGTGTGTGTGCGTGTGTGTGTGTTTAGTGACCCAGCATGACATTGTAGTGAGTGCTGCATAAGGCTGCCAGCAGACAGAGAAAAAAAGTGTGGGAAAATGGAAAAGAGAGTACGACAGAAGAAAAAACGAGATGACATGGAGAAAAGATAAAGACAAATGTGAGAAAAACAATTCAAACTGTAAAGAAAAGAGTGAATACAAAACCAGGAGGAACAAATACAAAAAATGTGTCAAGGTTTTTAGTGTTCTGTTCTGGCTGGTCTGTTACGTCCAAAAATAACTATACCTGAAAAACATATATAGTTTTGACACTTCAAGTCACACATTGCAGTCTTTAGGATTTTCTGTTCTTAATAAAGTTGAACTGTTATCAAGACGAGTGCTGACCTGGAGCTATGAACATTCCCATCGTCACAGTGACAGGTAGTGATGTCCGCTCTGTCTCTTCACCACATCTCCCAGCTCACGCCAACCCTCCTTGCCTAGCAAGCAGCCAGTGATGCTCCATCTCAACCGCCACGCCAGCCAGCTTGTTTAAGCATCGATTGTTCCTGAGATTCACGTAACACCGGACCCCCCGGCTGCAGACCCGGAGACCACAGATTCAGGCTTCTATTGTTTTTGAGACAGCTCCGGCTGACGCCACCCCTCCTCCGTGTGTGAATCAGTGACAGATATGCTTGCTTCCTTAAGGACTGGTAGGTTGACATAACCATCATAATTAAAAATGCTTTTTTAATTGCTCAAGTTTATGCTTTGTGTGGGTTAGGCTAGATTATACTAGCAAGCTCATGCTATTTATAAAGAACGGACCTGGAGTGAATGCTGGATGTTGTTGCCTTTTTGAGTGGGCCACCATAGCTGCAATACCTACTCTGAACTGCATGGCGCTAAAGAGTCGCATTTTTTACCATGATTTCTATGGATTTCACACACTGGTAGCCTAGTGAACTAGACCAATTCTTGCTTTGCAGAGTTTGGTCTAGGCACGCTTCATTGGAACCCTCGCAGCCTGTGGCTGTCCAATCACAACTCGCTATAGTTTTGGTTGGGCCAATCACAGCGCTCTATATTTTGGGCCAATCACAGAGCGGGAGTAGCCGATGACGTCAGCGCTGCGGCCGCGAACCCAAGCAACATGGCGGCAACTCGGAAAACACGTTCGTTTGAAACGGCTTTGTCATCAACATTGGATTATTTAGACTCCAACGTGTGTAAGTCTGTCTGATATACTTAGCGGCTTCTTATTTTTATCAAACAAAGTAGTGCAATGTCCCAGTACACCTGATATTCACATGTTTTTCACACAAAAACGACAGAAATCATTGACGCCATTAGTGGGTCCCGCTTTTCCATCGCCGTGATTACGTCACGTTGTTCGTTACTCTGATTGGTCCTAGCGCTATCCAATTGCGTGCTGACATTTTGAAAGACAACCGTAGATCCCGCCTCACGACTGAGAGCCGTCAATGGTTCGTGGCCAGACTATATATTCACATATATAGGATGGCTTGCCAGGCTAACACACTGGGGCTTTAAGGTGGCGTCTGCACGTTTCTTGTTGATGAATGTCCTTCTGTAGCCGACAAACAGAGATAAAACACGTTGTTTTACAATTATTATTCTCATCTCATGTTGTGTTTTCATATATTTATATTTTAAAGTCTTACTTGTCTGTGAAAAGTTCATCAACTCTGCATCAGCCGAGGTACTTCCTTAACTCTGGTGCACGTAAGCAGTAGTCTAATGCTTTTGGTTAGCTCTGACCGGTGCTCAGTTCATATTGCACGGAACTCTAGAGGGCAGGAGGCAGGCATAGCAAAAAAACAGACGTATCGCTTACATTATATCACACTACATGATAAGACAATCACTTTTACGGATTTCTGAAAAATCATACATAATTCCTGAAAGGGGAAAACTCCGGATTGCTGCTTTAAAATGTCTTCAATCTCCAACATGTCACAGCAGTTCATGCAATAGGATTTTATAAAGCTTTACACTGCCATACTGGTTGTTTTCATTGAATTATCTGGATGTAAGCTCACACAGGAGTTGTGGAATTTCTTGTCATTTCAGCTGAAATAAATATGTAACGTCAGATTTGTGTCCATGAATAAGTTTATTTTATAAACTTTGCAGTACCAGCAGTGTGAAGACTGTGAAAGGTTTAAGATGTCAGCAATAAACGTTGCATGTGGGAGCATTCAGACCAGCGGTTCCCAAACTTATTTAGCCGCGCACCCCCTTCTATGTCCCGACCGTGTTGACACCCCCACCCCCCCACCCCTTTCAAGAAAAAAGAGAGACTTGCAGCACAATCAGTGTGTTTGTTTCTGACCACAACTCATAGCCTC
>SSNS01000725.1:0-16397 GCA_006937985.1 Aphyosemion australe | reverse complement strand
AGCTCCAGTCCCCTTCAGCCACTCTCCGGCCTGCCGGTCTCCAGTCCGCCTCAGCCACTCTCCCGCCTGCCGGTCTCCAGTCCGCCTCAGCCACTCTCCCGCCTGCCGGTCTCCAGTCCGCCTCAGCCACTCTCCCGCCTGCCGGTCTCCAGTCCGCCTCAGCCCCTCCCAGAACCAGCCGGCTCCAGCGGCCACGTCCCCGGCCTCCAAGAACCAGCCGGCTCCTGCGCCCTCGTCGCCGGCCTCCAAGAACCTGCCGGCTCCTGCGCCCACGTCGCCGGCCTCCCAGGATCCACTTGGGTCGGTGTTGGGCGTCCGGTGCCGCCCCTTAAGGGGGGGGGGTACTGTCAGGATCTGCCCTTTCTGCCCTCCTGTTTTCCAGCTCCCTGCTCACCAGTGTCTCGTTTCCCCTGCTTCAGTTCTAGTTAATTGGTCCCACCTGCCTCTCGTTCTCCTAATCACCCAGCTCCCCAGATCCTCCTGTATTTAAGCCCTGTCTGTGTTCTGTTCAGTGTCGGTTCATTGCTTGTGTTGCAGTCTGTGTCAGTCCTCCGTGTCTTCATTAAACCCCTTTAAAACCTCCTCACCTGTCTTTTACCTGCTCACCTGCGTTTGGATCCTCACCTCAGCCTTCAGCCACCAGAGCGTGACAGTCTCATTCGAACTCATTTTAAACTCAGAAATCTCCAAAAAATTTACAAAACTCTAAACAGATATTTATAACTGCGCTGAATAAGTGAAGAAGCTAAATAGGCCCGTTCACACAATGACCGGCCGCTAACTAGCTAGCTAGCTGCAGTTAGCCGGTTAACACGATTAATTAACTAAAACTGACTACATTAAAAATCATTATTGACTTATTTTGGTTCGAGGCAGTCAGCTAACGCTTCACAATGCCAACATGTTGTAATTTCATTAACTTACCGGAGGAAAAACACTCCGAAACACCGTGAATCAACTATTGGGAGCTCCATGGCCGACGTTACTTGAAGCCTATGGGAATGTCCGAACTCTGTATCTGAAAGGCGCTGATCTCGCTGTACACCAGCCTTGGGCGGTAGCTCTATCGCCCTTCAGACTTCCGAATTGATGACGCTGATTGGATGAATTCCCGTTGCTATACATTTGCATTTCTTGTCAGTGTTGCCAACTCAGCGACTTTGTCGCTGTTTCTATCGACTTTTCGACCCCCTCAACGACTTTTTATTCCAAACAGCAGCTTTTCTGAGGACCCTTTGCTACTTTCTGTAGAACTTTCTCGTAGATATTCCCTGCAGATTAGCAAGAAAAACTGTTTGCACTCTGGACCATTCTTCCATGAACCAGGAAACAGAATGATATGCGCATGTGCACGAGGATGATCGTGTTACATCGACTGACCAATCATAACCCAGATAGCAAGCTTACATTGAAACAATATTGATTTTTCATCTGAATCATCAAAATGGTTGACGTTGAAATCTTGATGCAAACTAGATGTTGAATCAATGTTGCAAAACTGATTAATTCTGACAGAGACAGCAGGGATACTGTGATTATTTCTCTCAATTGAAAAATGAGTGAAAATGCATTGATATGTAGTTGTGTTGAAATTTCAATGTTGTTTCAATATTCAGGTTAATTGAAATACAATTGTAATGGCTTTGGTCTATAGTTAATAAATCAACATTGTTTCAATATTAAATTTGGGTGCAAAATTATATTGATTCAATGGTTTAACATTGACAATGCAATGTGGATTCTACATTGTTTCAATGTAAGCTTGCTATCTGGGAAACTTTTCTCGTCGAGAAATGTGCAGCTGCAGAGCTGGAGACCGCTGATTTACGCCTGCTGCTTCAGATTCAAGCTTCTGCTTCTGCTTGAATCTGCAGCGGAGCAGGCGTGAATCCACTGTCTCCCGGTCTGCAGCCGTCAGGCACTTTGGTCCTGCCTGCATTTGGCAAATAAAGTCAGTGGGAGTTTGAACCACCGTCCCGTTCACACATGCAGCTCATCGGAGTTTCCTTCAGTGACACGGGGATAGTATTTTAACATGAAATACCCGCTCTCTTTTGCTCGGTGCACCTGTGTGCGCGCCATTATTATCACGATCTAGATGGGGAGAAAACATAACGAACAAGTGGAGAAACTACAGTATCTGCACCCCGCATGCACACAGGGCCGTCGAGACATGGCATCAGCATTTCTGTGCTGAGTTCCCGCCCTGTATTCAATCGTAAAGGAGTACGACGCCAGCTCCTCCAGCCAGCGGGCTATCTGACCCTCTGGTTCCTTAAAGGACAACAACCATTGCAGAGCAGAATGATCAGATCGGACGGTAAAAGGGAGGCCGCAGAGGTAGTACCTGAAATGGCCTATGGCTTTAACGACTGCGAGGAGCTCCCTGCAGGTCACACAACAGCGCTGTTCCGCTTTGTTGAATGTCTTGCTGAAATAGGCCACCACCTGCTCCCCATCCTCACCTGTCTGACTCAGCACCGCCCCCATCCCCACATCACTGGCATCTGTGTCGAGGATGAACGACCAATTGGGGTCGGGGGGGGTGAGGATCGGAGAGTTCGTCAGAGCCATCTTCAAAGAGTTGAAGGCCTGCTCACACTCCGGTGCCCACACAAAATCACATCCTTTCCCCAGCAGGCAGAACACGGGTGCAGCTATACATGAGAACCCTCGGACAAACCGCCTGTAATATGAGGCTAGCCCAAGGAAGCTCTTCAAGTCCCTGAGGGTGGTGGGTGTCGGCCAATCCCTCACCGACCGTACATTCTCCTCCAACGTGCTGATGCCCTCGCCCCCAATATTGTGTCCCAAAAACTCCAGTTCCCTCCTCATGAAGCAGCACTTTTCTGGGTGTAGCTTTAATCCTGCTGCTGCTATTCTCTGCAGGACCCTCCTCAGCGACTCCAACGCAGTCTCAAAAGAAGATCCATGCACCAGAATGTCCAGGTAGACTAAACATTCCTGATGGGGGATGACGTCCAACACCCTCTCCATCAGCCGCTCAAATGTGGCTGGGGCATTGCATAGACCAAAACTAAGGACCCTGAATTGCCACATCCCCCGCCCCGTGCAGAAAGCAGTCTTTGGACGGGCCTCGGGGCTGAGTGGAACCTGCCAGTACCCGCTGCGTAGGTCCAACGAGGAGAACCAAGATGAGCCTGACACCAAATCCAGGGACTCGTCTATACGAGGCAGCGGGTATGAGTCTTTTTTTGTCACACTGTTCAGAGGCCTGTAGTCCACACAGAACCTAATTTTCTGGCTCTTCTTTTTGTTGACCATCACAACCCCGGAAGTCCATGGGCTGTTGGATGGCTCAATGATCCCCGTACTGAGCATTTCCTCAATCGCCCTGTCAGCAGCCTCCTGATGTGCTATGGGTAAACGGCAAGGGCGCGTCTTAATCGGCCGCGCATCCCCTGTGTCGATCTCATGTTGGACCATGTGTGTCAGGCCTGTCTCTTTCTCTGAGAGTGCAAATATGTCTCGAAATTCCCACAAAACTTGCCACAGCTCCTCTTATTGCCTTGGTTGTAAGCCATTACAGCTACGCCTCCAGATCTCTTTCACGGCTGCCAGCCTGTCGACCTCCCCTGACCCCGATTGCTGAATCACCAACTGTGGCAGCGCATCCTCTCCAGTGTGGATGGCAGGGGGCAGAGGCACAGCCGGGCCCCCCTGTTGGGGTATGCTCTCCACCTGATGGGTCTCAGCCGCTCTTGATGTTGCCAGAGCAGAGCTTTGGGCCTGTGCAGGTTGGACCATCTGTACTGTGGGGCCCCCTGGGAACTCCAGTGTGTTTTTCCCCAGGTCCAAGACACACCGAGCCGCTCTCAAAAAGTCAAGACCCAATATGCACTCATCCTGCACAGCTGCAACCCACACCTTAAAATCCACTGACAAGCCACCCACTTGGATGGTCACCAGACCCCGCCCCAGCATGGGAGTTAAATCCCCAGTCACTGTTCGAAGCCTAACGGATGTGGCTTCCAACTGCGTCCCTGCTGGAACCATGTCGGGCCTGAGGAGTGTAGCAGTGGAGCCTGTATCGATCAGCGCCACACATTGCGCCCCTTTCAAGATGACAGGGATGTGGCAGAAGTCCCCAACATGAGTCCAACCAACGACTCTGGTCCATTCCGCGCTGTCGTCTGCTTCTGGGGGAAGCCGAGCCATGCTTCCCCAGCTGTGCAGGTGGGCTCCACCCCCCGACAAACCACCAGAGTGGGACTGATGGTAAAAATGGTAAATGGCCTGTATTTGTATAGCGCCTTCTTAGGGTTCTACAACCCCCCAAGGCGCTTCACAACACAATCAGTCATCCACCCATTCACACGCTGGTGGGGATGAGCTACATTGTAGCTACAGCTGCCCTGGGGCGCACTGACAGAGGCGAGGCTGCCGAGCACTGGCGCCACCAGTCCCGCCGACCACCACCAGCAGGCAAGGCGGGTTAAGTGTCTTGCCCAAGGACACACAGCAGCATTGTCTGGCCGGAGCCGGGATCAAACCTGCAACCTTCCGATTACTGGACAACCCGCTCTACCTCCTGAGCTACTGCTGCCCACATGAGTGGGGGTCCGCGCTGTCCTATCTACGCAGACCCCGGTTCGTTTCCCTGCCGGTCAGCACGTTTTGGGCACCGCACGCTGATGTGTCCGCCCTGGCCGCACACCCAGCAGATCTGATCACTGCGGCGAGGCCGCCCGCTCTGTGGGGGCTGCAATGTCACAGCCCTTATCAACTCCGTCAGTTCGCCGACCCACGCTGGCTTCTATGGTCCCAGGGTCTCACCAACTGCGACTCTTGCAACAGGACTATAGTTAATGGCATCAGTCTCTGCTGTGGCTCCAACCAGCTCCCTCTCCAGCGCTATCTCCAAAGCATTCTGCAGCGTGCGAGGGTGAGCCAGCTGTGTCTGCACCCGCAGTTCCCTGGGGGATAGGGCCCAGATGAACTGGTCCCTTGCCAGCTCGCTCTGCACCACAGCGGGCATGTGTGCATAGGCCCTTCTCGTCAGGGTTTTCGATCTCTGCAGCCAAAACACAGAGCGGCTCCCCCGTCAGTCTCTGTCTATTAGCCAGCTCCGAGCGTAGCACAGCAGACTGGTTAAATTGTCCAAAACGCCGCTGCAAAGCCGCAACTAGAGCCCCGTAATCACCACGTTCTTCGGGGCTAAGCAACAGCAGACACCGAGATGCATCATCTGTAAGGCACAAAGCCAATTGAAGTGCTTTGATGCGGTCAGACCAGCCTGCAGCCCTCGCTAACAGTTCAAACTGTGCATAAAAAGCCTCCCAGTCAGTCTTGCCAGAATACTTCGGTGTTTTCACCTGCAGCTGGTTACACAGGGGGCCGCCATCTTCGTTCACATCTGGTCCTACATCTCGTCGGGCAGGTATTTGCGCGCCAGCGCCACCTTCCGCCGCCCCCGAACCAAATCCAGCGTTAGCAGCTAGCCTCCTAGCTGTCTGTCTCAGACGAGCTACGTGTTCCCGGTCACAGGGAAAATCCGCCCCGCGACCCGGTGGATCAGCATAGTCACCGGACTCCACCTCCGCCTTGATTTTCAGTCGAGCTCCCGCGCTGTCCCGCTGTGCAGCCATGCCGTTCACTGGGCAAGCTGAGTTAGCTGGAAGCTGCTAGCTCACCCCGTTGGCCGCAAGAAGTCACCAGTGCTTTACTTCTGACACCAATGTAATGTTCTGGCGGACACAATAACAGTCGGAGACGCTCACTTCTGCTCTTGGCATTTAATAACTTCTCACAACACAGTTGCTGTTGGCCGCAACCACGCCGAACACAGCTAACTTCCCCAACCAACAACCAGAGTCCGCGCGAGAGAGGGGCAAACAAGCGCGAGAGCCAGGGTTCTTTTCCACACCCACACAGTGGCTCCCACGCCACCCCTCATCCTCCCTGGAACCACTCATACATCCCACTCTATTACAGTAAGGGAGAACCAAAACAACAGAACAATTAATTGCAAAGAATGCAACACAAGGAACACATCCTGCTGACACTCTAACACAGAACACAGCTAAAGTGTGGAATGCTACAATATATATATATATATGTATATATATATATATATATATATATATATATATATATATATATATATATACATATACATATAATTTTAGATGTTGCAAATTAGAGTGTGGCGTAATCTGGCGACATCTGGGTGACTTTCTGGGTGAACCTCAGCTACTTTCTGTCGAAGGCAGTTGGCAACACTGTTTCTTGTCAGTAATTGGATGGCTGCTGCACTCAGGCTTGGGCGATCATTCTGTCGCCTCCGCTGTGGACACATGACAGGAATTATATCAACGATTTGGCCGTGGTAAAAGTATGAACATTATTAAACTACAATTAAATGCAGCTTACACACAGCACTTACAGTCCATATTGTGTATAGATCGTTTATTTTAAATTTTATGTTTTTTTAAATATATTTTGGTATTCCTATCTTCTTCTTCCACTTCCTGTGAGACTGGAAGGGCGGCGCCCTAGCGCCCCCTATGGACAAGCCGCCACTGTCTGGGAGTATGGGGTACCAGATCCCTTTGATATGGGCTGTTAAGGCCCTGCATCATCAGTGCCAGAGATTGGTCCACATTGCCGGCAGTAAGTTGGGCTCGTTCCAGGTGGACTCCAGCAAGGTTGCCCTTTGTCACCGATTCTGTTCATAACTTTAATGGACAGGATTTCAAAGTGCAGCCAAGGTTTGGAGGGGATCTGTTTTGCAGACCTAAAGATCAGGTCTCTGCTTTTTGCAGATGATATGGTCCTTGTAGCTTCATTAGCCCATGATATCCAGATCTCTGGAGCAATTTGCAGCAGAGTGTGAAGCAGCTGGGATGAGAATCAGCTCCTCTAAATCCGAGACCATGCTCTTGAGTCGGAAAAGGGTAAAATGCCTTCTCCAGGTCAGGGACGAGGTCCTGTCCCAAGTGGAGGAGTTTAAAGGTGGAATATGGAACACGAACACCAAAGCAACATCTAGTGTGTGGAGATTGTAGTTGCAACAATAAAACAAAGTTTCCAGCCATCGGGATGCCAGATTTGCTGCCGATACATAAAGTGAGCAGCCAGCACCGTGTCCAGTGACGACGTAAACTCACTCTGGTTTTAGATCTTTTATGGTTGTTCCTCTTCTGAGAAGGATAACGACATCTTCTGGGCTCAGAAGCAGCTGCTTGACTTGCCGATTCCACCATTATCCACAGTGCCAGCCTCGCTGTTTGCAGTATTTGGAAACCCGCAATGGTGCCCTCTATTGGCTGGTAGATGTAAACATAAACCCAGTGTCCGTCAAAATAAATATTTGATTATTTTAAAATTAAAATATAGATTTTAAAGAGCAAATTGCAGGTTATTTTTTTAATTCATATAAAATTCTGTCCAAAGAATACTATTTGAAATGTTGATTGTGGGTATTTCGTTTTAAAACGGCAGATTTTTCTAGTAAAAAGTGGCCTTTTTCAGCAAAGCTTCTAAAAATGCTCTTTTTTCTAAATCTTAGCCTCTGACGTAACCAGAGGGAGTTCTAAGCTAGGCGCTGCCTCAGCTCAGTGGGAAGCGTGGAGAGTTTTAGGGTAGAGAGGTCGTGTTATCGAGTCAGTGTGTGTGTTCAATAGTTTTGGATTGTGTTAATTTTGATAAACTATTGTTTGTGAAGGCTGTAAAAACTCCAGCCTGAGCAGAAATCGAGTCCACGGGTTTCCAACTAAGAAAAACAGCGGCACTATCTTCCATGCCTGGGGGCGTTTTGTGCAGCTGAAAATACGGGACTTCACTTCTGCTTCAGCTAACGCGGTGCAAATTCAGACCAGAGGATTACAATCCCAGCGATGTCAAGTCAAGTCAACTTTTTTTATAAAGCGCTTTACAACAGCATGAAAGCTGACCAAAGTGCTTAACAAACCAAACTTAAAAAACACTAAAAACAACAGCAATTTGCTAAAATGCTGAAAATAAGTTATGATAAAAGATTCATAATAAAAGAAATAAAAACATGACAAAAACAAGTAATTCAAACTGAATTAAAAGCAACTAAAAAACAGATGCACTCTCAAACTGAATTAAAAGTGACTGGGATGTGATGGAGTTCCTTGGATGAAAGGCTTTTAAAAATAGCCTGCAGGCTTCTGCAGCCCACATCTGGGTCGATACCAACTCAGGAAGTTCTGCGCTGGCCTCCTGTAGCAGGGTTTAAAAAATTAACTGCAGATTTCTGGAGCGCAGATCAGCATCGGAACCAGGTCAGAACCAGTGTCCCGACCTCCAGGAGAGGATGCGAGGCTCAGTGGGCCAGTCCAGCTGGTTTCTGGTTCAGATCCAGCTCACAGCAGCTCGCATAAGCTCCAGAACCGATCACAGGCGTCTCTCCCTCCCTCCCTCTCTCTCCCTAAGTGCTACTTTACGTGACCGGATATTAACTAGCATGAGACCGCTGACAGACACTCATTAGTTCATTATTGTCAAGTATTAATATTATATTAACGGACCGATACTATTTTAATTGTCTGCTACATGATAGTAATCTGTACAATATTGTGATGCTAGCCCACGAGTTTAAGCTAACATCGTTAACTCACCAAGACACCTGCAGAAAAAAAACATTTTTCTCCCAAAAATGACTCTAAAAGCCTAAATAATTTATGTATTAGAGCTGTAAAAATAATCAAATAATCGATGCATCGAGATGCGGACATAAACGATTCTGAATCGTACAAGTACGCCATAATCGATTATAGAAGAATGCAGTTTTATTTTTTTAACGGCGGCACCTGCGTCGCATCCAAACTTGTCAGAGTGGGGCGTGTCCTCCACATTTACCGACTCCCGAGTAGGAAATATTGGTCTGCTTTAATGTGTTGTTGCAGGGCTGAGCGCTGGAGTTCTAACCGGAGACCAAACCCAAACCGAGTAAACCTGACGGGTTGAGTCGGGTTCGGGCTGCTCAGCGGGCTCCGGGCGCTCGGACAGCGAGAGGAAGAGATGCGCAGAGTCTCTGCTCACACAGCAGAGGAAAGAAGGACGCACACGTTATTAACTCATTCACTGCCAATGACGACTTTAGAATGTTTTGCACATTTACATTGTCCTAAGGACTGTTGTGATTGAAGAGCTTTTGGGGAGATGGCATGTTGTGTTCATTATTTTAAAGATATTTTGTCTTATGACTCTACAAGTTGAGACTTGTGACATGGACTCAGACCTCAGTGCAGAATCTCTTTGCAGAGACATGTTGTTAGAGGTTTCATGCTGGGATCATGTCCCAAATTATGAACTGTGGAGCTTTAAATCCATCTGGTATACTTGTCTGTGACTTGACTCAGAGCCAGCTGAGTTGAGTCCACTCGTGCAGGTGTGACTGTGAGCCTGACACCAGCAGCAATCATGACAAAAACAATTTAATGAAAATAATGTTATGTTGCTGAGAAAAAGCCCAACTTTTCACACTCTGACTGAGAAGTTTTCAGTTCTAAATTCCCCATATTTTATTCTTTTAGACCATATGATTTAAACACAGCATGGTTTAGACAGCAGGCAATAAGAAATAAAAACATATAATAGAAGTACCTAAAGTATATTCAACTAGTATTTAGGTGTTGCTTTGGTCCCTTCTGAAGCCCACAGTTAGAAACCATAAGTGCTTCAAGAAAGATCCAGGTTTTTATTGCTACTTTGCTAAAACCAAGAGATCCACCAGACCAGAATGACCTGAAGACCTGGCACCAGGTCATTAGAAGATTGTACGGTATGTGTGAGGTAAACAAACTCATTTAGACAGAGTTTACAAAAGAAATAAAACATAGAAAGAAAAAGAAGTTGTCAAATTTCCCGACGTTTTTACAATCCAGCATCTAACAGAGCTAAAAGGAAAAATTAGCTTTTCACTGAGTATTTTACCCACTATATGATATTCTTGAAAACAAATGTGTTCCTGTCACATCCATCTGAGATTCATGCTCAAAAACTACAGTAAAGACTGAACTAAAACGGACATCTCAATAAACCTGTGATTTGACGGGAGAAAGGCCAATGTTTCATCATGGTGATGATTTAGCTGTAGTCTCTCACCTCCTCCGTCTCCTCTCATTGCTGCAGCTGAGCGAGACACACAAGTGTTACTCCTTCAGGTCATAAGCAGGTATGCTCTGCTATGTTTCAGAGAACTCATTAGTATCTGCAGAGCTCTGTGTGCTGGCTGTCAGTCAGACAGACAGGAGTCTGAATAGATGAGGAGCTCTGAAGGGACCTTCATCCGAGATGAGCTGATTTGGGTTTTTATGGGGATGCACCGATACCGATACTGTTTAAATAAAACTTGCTTCTGACACCAGTAAACCCCATTTGTTACAACCCAGGCTGTCTAGGGGGCCTAGGGGCAACAATGAAAGATGCATGTTCAGAAATTAAAGCCATAACATAATTTATTAACAAACAGAAAATAACACAGAACATAGGATAAACCGGCGGGAAAACACCACTACTAACAGCTGCCACAAAGTCTCTGGTAACTTACAGTTTTTCTCCATTGGTTTGGCCCATTTCTTGAAACAGAAATTACATTCTCAAAATAACATGGACAAACCTCCAAACCTGTTGGCAAATGTTCACAACAGAATGGCATTTCTCATTCATTTAATCAAACGGCAAATGCCTTAGTACATGTCTCAATTGTCTCAGTGCATCTTTGCAAATGATTAAGTACAAGTAGCCTACAGTTGTACAGTTAGCCCACATTTAGCACATTTTCCAAATGAATAGATCTTGTAGATCTAAACTGATTAGTTGATTCTCAGTCCAATGATCATTCTCTCCAAAACATGTCAGCATGATTTCATTGTATAAGGACTCGCATGCACAACTGTCTGTTCAATTGTCAAAACTGGTCAAGAACATAGTACCATGAATACCATATATGAATTTCTTTGAATATTTGATACATTGATGACAGTCATTGACAGTCAGGTGAAACTAGACTAACGAACGGGGAGTGTCACACACAGGTGTTTTTCATGATCGTGTGCTGCCAAACACAGATATATAGAGCTTGACCAGCGCCAGTCCGAACTCTGAACATGGATAGACAAGGCCAAGCAAACGGACAAGGGGAAGTTCTTCCTCAAGGAAGAGGAAGGAGAAAAAGAATTTATGTAATTGTGTGGGACAATGTCAATTTCCACCGTAGCCCACTCATTAGGGGCTGGTTTGCAACGCATCCAAGGATGGTCATGGAGTTCCTACCACCTTACTCTACTTTCCTCAATCCGATAGAAGAGTTTTTCTCTGCTTGGAGGTGGAGAGTGTATGAGCATCATGCTCAGGATCAGCAGTCCCTGCTCCATGCTATGGACGCAGCGTGTGACGACATTACAGGAGATCAATGCAGGGGATGGTTGCGGCATGCACGCCGTTTCTTCCCTCGTTGCATTGCAAGAGAAAGTATCCGCTGTGATGTGGACGAGAATCTGTGGCCAGACGGACAACAGCGTGTAAATAATCAGGAGGGTGAAGACAGTGGACAAGAGCGGGAGAATGAGTACAGCGACCACTGAATAAGTCCTTGTTTTTTGATTTTGTGTTTATACAATTTATTACTGTAATGTACATTTACTTTTTACATATGTATGAAACTTTCTTTGCATGTGAATAAAAGATGGTTATAATTTCCTTGGTAGTGTGAGTGCAATCTGTGATGTCAAACCTTGGAGGCTACTCTTTTCTGTTGTATATTGTTGGTCCTCTGCCATAGTGACAAAACATCTAAACATTTTGTATGGCAGTACTCACACAATGCCAAAGGGACGATGCATTTTGGGGGCACTGACTATTCAGATTAGAAAGGAATGTAGTTTTGACACATGAGTGAACTGTTTTAGGAGAGATATGAGCTTTTGCAGGTGAACCATGTTGTTGTGATCAACCATCCAGGTTGATTTTGACAAAAGCACCAAGAATGATGAGAATGTCCGATCTGTGTGGAGAAATGAGCCAAAGCTATTGAGAAGGATCTTTGCCATTTTTGAGACACTGATTGTTTAAATGAGAAAGGGATTTAGATTGAAGCCTGACCTAACAGTTCTGGAAGAGATATGAGCTTTTGCAGGTGAGCTATAGTGTTGTGCTAAACTGTGAGAGTGTTTTGCCAAACGATCTCAGAGTTTTGAGAATGTAATTTCCGTTTCATGAAATGAGCCAAACCAATGGAGAAAAACTGTAACGTAAAACTGAGGTCATAATTTTTACATCCAATTGCAGCCAGCTTCATGGTTTGGACTTCTTAGCATTAGCCCAAATGTTGTGGTCTAGGTGTAAATATAGATTCTGCTCTGAAACTCGATGTTCAGCTGAATGCTGTGGTCAGACCTGGCTTTTTTTAAAGCTCCGACGCCTAGCCAGGATCAAACCGGTTCAAAAAAGAACTTGGAGATTGTGACATAGGTCACAAAGGTTTTGTTTTATCACGACACTATATTATATATTATATTAGGAAAGCCTGATATTATTGGTCTACCATTAATATCAGCCAATATTGGCATTAAAATTTAAAATCAGAAAATATCGTTGTCGGTTTTCAGTCTTTTAATTACGCACTTTTACATACCGTACACATATTATACATTAAACTCTTCAGATACTTCGCTCTCTCAAAATGTCAAAATATCTGAGGTAACGTTTTTCAGGTATTTTAGTTTATGTGGCACAACTTGTGAAGTAGAAATTTGCCCTGTATCCTCACAGCATGTAGCTAAGTATGTGTTGCTAACTACAGTTTTTCTCCATTGGTTTGGCCCATTTCTTGAAACAGAAATGACATTCTCAAAATAACATGGACAAACCTCCAAACCTCTTGGCAAATGTTCACAACACTATAGCTCACCTGCAAAAGCTCATATCTCTTCCAGAACTGTTAGGTCAGGCTTCAATCTAAATCCCTTTCTCATTTAAACAGTCAGTGTCTCCAAAATGGCAAAGATCCTTCTCAATAGCTTTGGCTCATTTCTCAACACAGATCGGACATTCTCATCATTCTTGGTGCTTTTGTCAAAATAAACCTGGATGGTTGATCACAACAACATGGTTCACCTGCAAAAGCTCATATCTCTCCTAAAACAGTTCACTCATGTGTCGAAACTACATTCCTTTCTAATCTGAATAGTCAGTGCCCCCAAAATGCATCGTCCCTTTGGCATTGTGTGAGTACTGCCATACTAAATGTTTAGATGTTTTGTCACGATGGCAGAGGGACAACAATATACAATGATGTATGATATAAGTATCATAATGATAATTGTATAATACAGTAAACTGCAGTTTTCTGTTGAAATTGTTGAAGTCAGATGAAGCAAATACTGATTCTGAAATCAGGTAAAGGAGGTATTGAAACCAAACAAGTGAACTACTGCTTACTGTGATTACAGGTAAGGTTATAATGAGAGACAACCAGTAACTGACTTACATTTACATACTGGTACCTCAGCTCCTTCACTCTGGCAGAGTTCCTCTCAAATGGTACCTTGTAGATTTGTTTCATTGTCATCTGATGCTTCTTCAAAACCCGCTCTATTGTGGAGATGCTTATTGTGTTTATATTTATAGTCTAGTTTCACCTGACTGTCAATGACTGTCATCAATGTATCAAATATTCAAAGACATTCATATATGGTATTCATGGTACTGTGTTCTTGACCAGTTTTGACAATTGAACAGACAGTTGTGCATGCGAGTACTTATACAATGAAATCATGCTGACATGTTTTGGAGAGAATGATCATTGGACTGAGAATCAACTAATCAGTTTAGATCTACAAGATCTATTCATTTGGAAAATGTGCTAAATCAAAACTAACTAACTAATTTAACTAAATTAAAACAAAAACTGAACCCTGGTTAAACGAGACAACTCGAGCTGCCAGGCGAGAGTGCAGGAAAGCTGAACGCAGATGGAAATCAGACAAGCTGCAGGTCTCCTTTCAGATGTTAAAGGACTGCTTGTTCCATTATCAGACTATTGTAAAAAATGCTAAAAGGGATTTTTTCTCTAAAATGATTCTGTCAAACCGTCACAACCCTCGTGTTTTATTCCACACTGTTGAAGCTGTGTTGAATGCTCCACAGAGTGATGGTATTGAACCTTCCTCTGAAGCTTGTGAGAAATTTTTAAGTTTCTTTGTGGATAAAGTGGATAATATCAGGGCCCTTATCGCACCACCGGATGTTGATCCTTCAGTCTCAGTTCCGTGCTCTGCTGTTTTCGACCAGTTTGAGCCTTTGACTCTATCTTCTCTCTGTGAGACTGTAGATCATCTGAAGCCCTCAGGTTCCCCTGCTGATATTGTTTCTCCTCGATTTTTTAAAGAGGTGCTATCTGTTCTTGGTCCATCTGTTCTGTCTATTATAAATAGCAGTCTTTCTTCAGGTGTGATTTCCTACAAGTTTTAAACACGCGATAGTGCAACCCCTGATCAAAAGGCCTGGTCTGGATCCCACTGTGCTGTCAAACTTTAGGCCCATCTCCAAGCTCCCTTTTTTATCAAAAATTCTTGAGAAAATTGTGTACAGCCAATTAAAGTCGTTTTTAGATGGAAACAATGTCCTGGAGGTTTTTCAGTCAGGTTTTAAGTCTCTTCATAGCACAGAATCTGCTCTGTTGAGAGTTTTTAATGACATTCTCCTTGCTACAGACTCTGGGGATTCTGTGATTCTAGTCCTTCTGGATTTGACTGCTGCTTTTGATACAGTAAACCACAATATTTTAATGTCACGTTTGGAGCACTGTGTTGGGATTCGCGGCACCGCCCTGGAGTGGTTCAGATCATACCTGACTCAGAGAAGTTTCTGTGTCAGATTAAACAGTTTCCACTCTTCCTCTGCTCCGTTGTCATGCGGGGTTCCTCAGGGCTCAATACTTGGACCTCTGCTTTTTAGTCTGTATCTCCTGCCTCTGGGGTCCATCTTCAGGAAGCATAAAATCGCCTTCCACTGTTACGCGGATGACACGCAGCTGTATTTGCCCCTTAAAAAGAAGGATGGCTACAGTGTCAAATCTCTAGCTGTTTGCATGAATGAAATCAAATCTTGGATGGCTTTGAACTTTCTAAATTTGAATGAAAACAAGACAGAGATGATTATTTTTGGTACTGGTACCTCCAGCGAGCCCTCTCTTGTGGACTTGGGCCCTCTGGCACTGCACAGAAAGCCAACTGTGACTAATTTGGGTTTTAAAATGGACAGCAATTTTAAGTTAGACAGGCAGATCAGTGCTGTGGTTAAATCTAGCTTCTTTCATTTGAGGCAGTTAGCAAAGGTAAAAAACATCTTATCTACAGAGGATTTTGAAACAGTAATCCATGCCTTCATTACAACTAGACTGGACTACTGTAATTCTTTGTATGTTGGCATTAGCCAGTCCTTACTGTCTAGACTTCAGCTAGTGCAAAACGCAGCTGCTCGGCTCTTAACTGGCACACGTAGGAGAGAACACATTACTCCTGTTTTATCCTCACTACACTGGCTGCCTGTCCGTTTTAGAGTCCATTTTAAGCTTCTTTTATATGTTTTTAAGTCTTTAAACGGTCTTGCCCCACCCTACCTCTCTGAGCTAATACACATTCATTCCTCTTCTCGGTCACTCAGGTCATCTGACCAGTTGGTCCTGGATGTTCCGAGAACTAAACGTAAGCTCAGAGGGGACAGGGCTTTCGCTGTTGCTGCTCCAAAAATGTGGAACTCGTTGCCAACACAGATTAGGAAGGCCCCCTCACTGGAAATGTTTAAATCACTGTTAAAGACCCATCTTTTCAGCTTGGCCTTTGACCCAGTATGAGTGTTGACATGATACTGTTTTAGTTGTTAATGTGTTTTTATCTTTTTATCTTTATCTTGTTTAATGTGTTTTTATCTTGTATTTTTATCTTTTTATCTTTATCTTGTTTAATGTGTTTTTATCTTGTATTTTTATCTTTTTATCTTTATCTTTTATTCTGTTCATTACTTTTATGTTCAGCACTTTGGTCAGTGTTGCCTGTTTTTAAAGTGCTTTATAAATAAAGTTGGCTTGGCTTGGCTTGGCTTGGCTAAATGTGGGCTAACTGTATAACTGTAGGCTACTTGTACTTAGTCATTTGCAAAGATGCACTGAGACAATTGAGACATGTACTAAGGCATTTGCCGTTTGATTAAATGAATGAGAAATGCCATTCTGTTGTGAACATTTGCCAAGAGGTTTGGAGGTTTGTCCATGTTATTTTGAGAATGTAATTTCTGTTTCAAGAAATGGGCCAAACCAATGGAGAAAAACTGTAATACACACATCTTAGCTCCACGCTAAGGGAGAATGAGATTCACTTGCTTTTGGAGACAAAATAAACATGGTA
>SSNS01000724.1:187899-198602 GCA_006937985.1 Aphyosemion australe | reverse complement strand
GCTTCCAGCTCCCCGTAATTCAAACCCGGCTCCTGGATGAAAACCCGGACATTTTCATCAATATAGGAAACCCCCCGGACGCCCCGGACAGAGAGTGAAAAGTGGACATGTCCGGGGAAAAGAGGACGTTTGGTCACCCTACTTACCTGTGATGAAGGTATCGCTGCAAACTAGCATTTTTCGTTCTGTTTCTGCTCATCCTGCAGCCGGAGATTATGATCCACTAGTCCGCTGTTACCGTAAAACCTGGTATACGTGCGCCTCGAAAAATCGAGTGAGGGCTCACTTTACCGTCGATCTCCGAAAAAAACAAAAACAAAAAACACACCCACGCTGTTTCTAACGGTAGCCCCGGCCACTATTAGAGACCGGCCTGTATTTACCCCCGCTGACAGCCAGACCGGCTAATATAGGAGACCCGGCCGGTAATGGAATACAGGCCAATATTAGAGGATTTACGGTAGTTGTGATTGTGAATTTTGAGAGCAAAACATTTGTTTTAGGTGGCTTTAACAAAGGCCGTTTCTTAATACTCAAGGACACTAGTACATTCTTGTGTACTTGACAAGTACGCTCTTGGCAAGGACACTAAAAAGTCTGTTCTACCGAGTATGGGAGGACGAGGACGGCATTTAGAACAGAAGCGTGCTTCGTTGCATCATGGTAAAAAGCACTGCTTGTTGCTGTGGTTAAAAAAATGACCTGACATAAAAACAAAAGTCCAGTTTGTCCCTTAAATAACAAAATAACAACGAATACATATTATTTGTATAATATTTGGTCATTTTTTGATCAAAATTTATAAAAAAAAAAAAAAACAGCATTTCCCACTGTTAAAGAAAAAAGTTTCTTTTTGATCAAAACAGAGCTAATTAAGGCAATGCTGCTTTTATTTTGATAATCAGCATTTTGAGGGATTGTGAAGTCTGAAGAAAAAAAAACAGCAAATTTTACAGGTTACACACAATTAATTAACAATAACAGGCAACTTTATATTTCTTTATTTGAATTTCTGATATAAAATTACAGGTTTGAACTTTTTCCTCAGCCATTCAAAAGTTTTTCTACGTAATGCATTGTGGGATACCTTGCCAGCCAAGTCCACAGAAGGATGCATCAAATGCATCCTCAATATAACGGGCGGAGCAAGAACACATCTGGGAACTCGGAGCGTACTTGCATGAAAGCGTTCTTAGGATTGGTCCAATGGTGATGACGTTTCACAATGACATGAGTACACAAGTACAGACAAGTACGCATATTGAGAAACAGCCAAAGATCAAAACTAGAGGTACTTCATAACCATAGTAACAGCAGTTCACACATTGTGACTCCAGACATTGTAAACGAAATTGTTTATTTTGAAAGGATTGTGAGAAGAGATTTTGATCGTGAGTTTGAATCGTTGGTTTGTGGCTGTTGATTGTGGCGTTTTCATGAACAGCTGACTTAATTCTCTCCATCACCGACGACCCACCATAAACTTCAATCAGTGTCAGAAATGTTTCGGTTTTATCCAGCCAAGAGCACTTCCACTGATGCCTTCTATTCCCCTTAACCTCCTCCCTCTCTATTAAAAATACTATATTGATATAACGTTTTGTTTGAGTTGGTCCATGTTCTTACTTATCTGAGAACTGAGTTAATAAAATTGATAAGTTGTTAGATCGATTTACAACTGTAGCTGTTTTCTCTCGTTATTGATCAATCAGAAATCAATGGTTTCCAGTTTGTGTTAGTGCCTCTACACATTAAAGTACGTCTAGATCTCTTCTAGTTCCTGTTTTCTGATGTTCTGCACCATTAAAGGTTATTTATGCAAATTTGTTCCTTTTTCTGAGGAGCATTGCTGCGTAATAGTAATTTTGTCATCTATTTGTAGGCAAACAATTTCTTGATGATCTTCTTATGGAAACTGCTTTTGCACTAAATGACTGGTCAAAGATTAAGCATATTAAAGGTGTAACCTATGTTACAGTGAGTCTTCTCACCTGCAGGGGGTAGGTTCTGTCTGAGTCGAAGGCGCTCAGATCACCACATGCCAAGAATGGAACAATAACACGGTTTGGACCCTCCAGCTGGTTAAAGTCCACATCTACAAGGACAGAAACCAGAAGTCAGTCTGAACAAAATACCAGATCATTCATAGTTCAGATATCAACCCAACTGAAACTGACATGTCACAGAGTGAGAAAACAACCTGCAGCCTGGTTAGAATCATTAGAGTTACCATAAGTCTGGTCCAGCAGGGGGTTGGACATGTTGGGGACATAACCCTCAGGGGGACAGTAATTCTGACACACAACAAACGCTTCTGCAAACACAAACACACATTAAGTAGAAAATGCACTGTGTGTGTGTCTGTGTGAGTGTGTGTGTGTAAGTATGTGTGTGTGTGTGTATGTGTGTGTCTGTGTGCGTGTGTCTGTGAGTGAGTCAGGGTGAGTGTGTATGTGTGCTTGTGTGTATGAGTGTGTGTGTCTATGTGAATGTGCCTGTCTGTGTGCATGTATGTGTGTGTCTTTGTGTGTGTGAGTCTGTGTGTGTGTAAGTCTCACCGATGCTGGAGTTTCTGCTGCTGCGAGGCTTAGAACAAGTCACAGTGCTGAAGAAGATCTTCAGCTGAGAGTACAGAAGTGTCACGTCTTTACCTCGGAAGATCTGAGCCATGGACATCAGACAGGAGACACGACCATTTAACAAAAAAAGCAACTTACATATTTAATATTCTGTCAAACACAGTGCTCTGCGCATCATCCACTACACTGGTGCTTGAACAGCTGGAGGACAATCGGACTGAAAAAAGCACTCACTCAGGTGATTCAAGTTTTTAATAGGTGCAAAATCAAAAACTACACACTAACGTTTTGATGTAAGATGCATCTTCGTCAATTACATCAGTGTAGTTGGTACATCAATTATATAAAACATTACACAAAGAAAAGAGAAAGGAAAGAAATGTGTAATGTTCTTTGCTATATTGTTTTATTTATATCAACTATTCACACTCCTTACTGACTAATAAATTGTTATGTAATTTTAATTTATTATTTGTATTGTCACTCTGCATGTCTATTTATTGAGACTGGATTTATTTCTCTCTATTTCACTCTGGGAGTATGGGGTACCAGGCCCCTTGATACGGGCTGTTAGGTCCCTGTACGACCAGTGTCAGAGCTTGGTCTGCATTGCCGGCAGTAAGTCGGGCTCGTTTCCAGTGAGAGTTGGACTCCGCCAAGGCTGCCCTTTGTCACCGATTCTGTTCATAACTTTTATGGACAGAATTTCTAGGTGCAGTCAAGGTGGTGAGGGGATCCGTTTTGGTGGCCTAAGGATCAGGTCTCTGCTTTTTGCAGATGATGTGGTCCTGTTGGCTTCGTCAGAACGTGATCTCCGGCTTTCGCTGGAGCAGTTCGCAGCCGAGTGTGAATCATCTGGGATGAGAATCAGCTCCTCTAAATCTGAGACCATGGTCTTGAGACGGAAAAGGGTAGAATGCCTTCTCCAAGTCAGTGATGAGGTCCTGCCCCAAGTGGAGGAGTTCAAGTATCTTGGGGTCTTGTTCACGAGTGAGGGAAGGGTGGAGCGTGAGATCGATAGGCGGATTGGTGCTGCATCTGCAGTGATGCAGGCGTTGTACCGGTCTGTCGTGGTGAAGAGAGAGCTGAGTCGAAAGGCGAAGCTCTCAATTTACCGGTCGATCTACGTTCCTACCCTCACCTATGGTCACGAGCTTTGGGTAGTGACCGAAAGAACGAGATCACAGATACAAGCGGCCAAAATGAGTTTTCTCCGCAGGGTGTCTGGGCTCTCCCTTAGAGATAGGGTGAGAAGCTTGGTCATCCGGGAGGGGCTCGGAGTAGACCCGCTGCTCCTCCACATCGAGAGGAGCCAGTTGAGGTGGCTCGGGCATCTGGTTAGGATGCCTCCTGGACGCCTCCCTGGTGAGGTTTTCCGGGCACGTCCAACCGGGAGGAGACCCAAAGGAAGACCCAGGACACGCTGGAGGGACTACACCTCTCGGCTGGCCAGGGAACGCCTTGGGATTCCCCCGGAGGAGCTAGCCCAAGTGGCTGGGGAGAGGGAAGTCCAGGCTTCCCTCCTTAGGCTGCTGCCCCCACGACCCGACTCCGGATAAGCGGAAGAAAATGGATGGATGGATGGATTTATTTCTTTTAGATATTAACTCTGCCTATTCTGAAGAGGACCAATGAGATTCAGTCTTTTTACAGCCAGCCTCTGGACCAATCACCTACACCTGTATATAATTGACATACCAACTACACTGATGTAACTCTGACAAAGGCCCAATCCCAATACTCGCACTGCACCCTACGCCCTTCTGAGGAGGTGTGCAGTAAGGCTTCGAGTGCGTAGTACACAAGTGTGCTGAATTGGGACAGGGAGCGCTGCATCATCAACCGTGATGCATGCAGGGATGCCGGTTGCTGTTTGAGCTACTTTTAAAAAAATCTTTATTAACTTTCAAACAAACAAAATTTAAATTCATTGCTGTCCACGTTAAATCTTAGTCTAAAACATTCAGAGCATGAATAAATATCATTAATCGTCTTAAAATGAACGTCTTTCATTTGAAAATATATAATTTCAGAAAAGGCACTTGAGCCTTCTTCTCAAACTTCCTGCGCAGCAATGGATTGTGGGTAATACCCTTGCCCAAAGTCCACATCGATGTGGACTTGGGTGAAGTGCGGATTAAGGGTGCAAAAGGGGCGTGGTCACCTTCCGCACTTGAGAATCGGGACACGTTACACACTCGCACCCCGGGAACGTGCAATTGAAGGGCACAAGTGGGAGTATTCAGATAGGGGCCTAGACGCATCTTACGTTGAAACGTTAGTGTGTAGTTTTTGATTTTGCACCTATTAAAAATAGGGTTGGGCGATATGTATAATTTTTCCAACCTAAAATCGTCAGTCCATTAAATGACGATGGGCGATACATCCGCGCACGTGACTCTTTGAGCAACGTAAACATGCACGGACTGATTTGCGAACACAGATGAAGTCCAGACACAGATTTTTTTAATGGAAGCGCAGTGAATATGTTATATATATATATATATATATATATATATATATATGAAATTTAGATTTTTCTTACTTTTTGTTTAATTTTGTATTTGTTATTTGGTGGAGTGACGTATAAACGGCCCGTATTAAACACGGTTAAAGTGTTAAAAGAAGCCTCATCTTTGTTTCCCTGCAGTGCCCATCACTGTGGAATTTTATTTAAATCAAATGGGTTTTGTTTTAACATAGGCTACTGGTTTCTTTCTTTTATGAGTCTGAGTAGGAAATGGAGTTTCGCTGCTGCATTTGGACGCACTCTGAGGAGTGCGCATTTGCTGCAGCCAGGGGCCGCATGATTCCTTTCACTTTGGTTTGTAAAATAATAATAAATAAATATTCAATAACAACATTACATTTCAATTCATATTTAGTCCAAACAAGCTGAACAGAGTACCAGTAGCAATGTAATTAAACAATTTAACTTAATTATAGGAACACCTGCTTCGGCCTGAACGCTCATTCCGCTCTGCGTAAACCTGAGCTGGTCACCTGCTTGTCTGTAATTAAATGTCTCTAGGGCATTGCTGAAGAGGCTATAGTCGAGGTTATGGACTTTTGCCTCAGACAGACTCATGGCTGTTTAAAGGGACACTAGTCAGTTTTGGCTTGTTTTTAGCACCCCCTAGTGTTCGTTGGCAAAACCGAAAGTAAAACGTATCTCTCATCGCTGAGCGTTCGTCTTTTTAACACCTTAATCTAACTGCTGAAATGTCCTCCCAGCCTTCTGAGGTTTCTACAGGAGTTATTTGTCACTAAATCAAACAAATCAGCTGTGTTCATTATCTAAAACATGCAGGAAACATGCTGGAAGCAGACTGCAGAGCCAGGTAGCTCAAGCTGAAGTCCCAACAAACCGGACCGGCAACTGTGAAGTTGCAAGTGGAATATTCTGGCCACAGGGGGCGACAGGGCCTTTCAGTCACCCTGTAAAGGGTAATTTTAGCACATACTGGCTCAAGAAAATTATTTAAAATATTAAAAAGTTGCAAAGTGTCCCTTTAAATGTTCTGGTGACTCAGCTAGATCCAAAGCGGGTGCTGGAGTAAGGAGCGCCACTTCAGCCACAGTTTTAAAATCAGGAAACATTTCTCCAAATGAAATAACCAGAAGTCTACTAGACTCTCTGAAAGATAGAAGGGTTTCCACTTTCCACATCTGGAAGCTCTCGACATTGTGCTCTTGTGCACAGGTCTGTCACAGATGCGCTCCATAGCTCCTCATCAGCGCGCCGCTTGTGCAAACTGCAGCGAGATGCAGAAACTGTGAGAGATCATGCTCAGATGGGAATTACTTCATTGATTATATTATCTCCGTGATGTTCTCTGTGTGTAACGTGTAAAATACATGCACATCTGCATGAATCATTAAACTTAATCACGAAAAAATAAATAAAAAAATACACAAATCGCCTCTTGAAAAAACGACCGTTTAAAGGCTCAGCCAATCGTTGATGGCCGAATAATTCGTCTAATCGCCCATCCTTAATTAAAAACTTGACTCACCTGAGTGCTCCAGCTCCCCAGCTTTTTTTTCCAGATTTAATTTTCTGTTGCTTGTTAGAAAATGTGTTAGTTTTCCTGGAAAATGGAGGAATAAACATAGAAAAGAGAAGAAAGCTGGTCCCACCTTGGCTACAAACGTCCCTCCAGGCTTCAGGACATGGGTGGTGATGTTTAGAGCCTGAGAAGAACCAGCTGTCAGTCAGGTGGTACTAAACACCTGACAGGTGATCACAAACACCTGAATACAATATATTTTATTGTCCTCACAGAGGAATTTATCTTGGACTGAAAAGTACTCACAGCCAATAGGAGCTGAGCTTGGATGTACTCGTCCACGTCATGAAGCCCTGTTACTGCAAACACCGAGCAGGACAATGAAGACAGACCCCGAAATCAAATGAGAATAGACAGGACACAGTGGAGCTCACCATCTGGAGCTCCATCACACACCACCAGGTCTGCTGGCTGCCCCTCAAAGTGACGTATGATCTCCTGAGCTGTTGACACCTGAGAGGAAAATATGACGTGAGTCACAGGACAAAAGCAAACACTGCCCCAGAGATGAGGAAACGCTGGTTCAATCATAAGTTTGTGTTCAATCAGAGAGGAAAGTGAGTGTGTTGTTGTCTCTGCTGGAGCAAAACAAAATGGTCCAGATCACCAAGCACACTGATCGTTCTAGATAAAAAAACAGATGAAAACGTTTATCAGCGGTCTCGTTAATATCCGTTCACGTAACGTAGTTTAGCACGAGAGAGAGAGAGAGAGATTATTACAGACTCAAGGTCCAGTTTACATTAAAATAGTAACATATTCAGTATAAAAATGAAGACACAGAGATATAAACCTACATGTGTGTTAACAGACAGCTGTACCGGTGTGTCTAAAACTCAAAGAGAATGGAGAATGGCACTAAGGTTAATGTTTTACAAAAATCAATGCATTTTATGCATTTAATCTGCTGATTAATTCATGTATAAAAATTCACAAGACAGCTTGAAGGAAGTTAACTTATAAATATTTTACAGGAGGAAAATATTGCGATATATCGTGTATCGGAATTCAGCTAAAAGACACCAAGATATATGTTTTGGTCCATATCGCCCTAGCCGGAGCGCATCAGTAATCATGGTGCGTTCAATTTTTCCTCGGAACTCGGAAATCCCGACGTCCGAGTAGGAAAAATCAAATAAAACGCCCTGCAAAGTCGGACCTCCCAGTCGGAAATTTGGACGTTTTTCAGAACTCCGACCTCGAGATCCACGATGGCAGCTCTCCATATCGACAACAGTAAGTTGTGGTTGAAATGCGTTTATTTTACAAGACACACATATGAGTGTGTTTAAAATAAATGTTACATGTAGCGCTTGCATCTCTAAGCTGAACAAACTAAAAGGGTTGTTTATTAGTCGTCTGTATTCGTTGCGAGCTACCTAAACAGCAGTTTTCGAGGGCGCTGCCATATTGGAATTCCAACTTCTCCGACTACGGTAGCCAGAACGCTGTTATCTCAGGTGTGACATTGTTCCTTCCGAGGTAACTCGAACGCAGCATCAGCCCTCCTCTGTCTACAAATACAGGAGGAGGAGGACACAGGAGTTCTCCTGTAGGGCGATGGTGGCAGAGTTAAGTGGCCAGTTGCAGGTTCGTGTCCCGCTCAGTCTGTCACTGTCGTTGTGTCCTTGGGCAAGACACTTAACCCTCAAAGGGACTGGTGGTGCCAGTGCTCGGCAGCCTCTCCTCCATCAGTGTGCCCCAGGGCAACTGTGGCTACGATGTTGTGAAGTGCCTTGGGGGTTCTAGGACCCTAGGAGGGTGCTATACAAATACAGGCCATTTACTATTTCACCTGTGAGCGCGGAGCATGCGACAACAGAGAGACGCTGAAGGAACTGTCAGACTCAGAGAGATTTTGACAATAAAAACTTGTGGAACGGCTGATCTTGTGTGTGTGTGTGTGTGTGTGTGTGTGTGTGTGTGTGTGTGTGTGTGTGTGTGTGTGTGTGTGTGTGTGTGTGTGTGTGTGTGTGTGAGACCCCTGTCATAGCTGGTACTCGCTACAACATTAAATAAAGCGCTAGGATCAGCTCAAAGGTTAAAATCAGTAAATCTGAGGCTGCAGAGACTAAAAATAGCAACATAAGTGTGAAACACTATTATTCTTATTATGACCACCACCTTAGTGATGTCCCCTTGAATCTGAGTGACTCCCGGCAGAGGAGCCATGGCCTGCAGGTCCACTGCCACGATTTTCACCCTCTCAGCCACACCAGCTTTCTCTTCCCGCTCCCTGGGGACAAGAACAGAATATGTCTAAAATCCATTTAACACTAGATTTAAATCCGAGTTAAAATATTGATGATTATATCTTTAGATGATAAGTTTATATTTGACCTCTGAGGAAGGCTTGCGTTTCAAAATGGGTTGGAGGATTGACTATCCCATGAAAAGAAAGCACCTAAATCATTTAAATGGGAAGCGCCTGGGTATCTATTAGCATTCGTAGTGTAAGGATCCATCCCATCCAAAGGCAACCTCAGTTAAACCCACAAAGAATCCAAGAACTGCTCCTACACAAACCTATCCTGGTTTAGAATATTTAGAAAGGTGAAGCAACCTGAGTTTTCGACTGAGGACTTGACTCCAGCTGCCGGGAGCTGCACACAGGTCCACCGCTCTGTTCACACCTGAGAACAAACACATGACACATTTAACAACCCACAAAGGACTGAAGTGTGTGTGTGTGTTGTGGATCTCACCTGTGAACAAGTTGAACTCCTGGTCGAGCTGCAGCAGCTTAAAGGCACTCCTCGCTCTCCAACCCTCCTCTTTGGCCAGACGGTAATAAATGTCCCGCTTGTCTTTGGAGGAACGACCCATCCTGATGTCTGATAGGGCAGGACACACACACACACACACACACACACACACACACACACACACACACACACACACACACACACACACACACAGGTTTGAAACCCTAAAGTTTTATTTTGTGTCTGTCTGTTGCAAACATAATTAAAACAGAAGAAGAAACTTTTTTTATAGCGCCTCTCAAGATAAAAACCATGAGGTACTACACAAGAACAAAAAGTTAAAAATTAATAAAAGTAAAAAAATTTTTTAAATTTTTATTAAACAGCCACATCACTGTGTTGACAAATTAAGTCAGTGGTTCTCAATTACTTTCGGTGAAGCCCCCCTTAGGATCAGTGTTGGGCAAGTTACTTCAAAACTGTAATGCATTATTTATTACTTGTTACTCTCATTTTAAAGTAATTCATTACATTACAATATTACTGATTTTAAAATGTAAGGCATTATATTACTTTTGCATTACTTTAAGTTACTCTCACCAACATAATATGGATTTGGGAATCTAAATGTAGCTCATGACGCTCAAGTAGCTCATTAGACATCCAGTTGAAGGTGATGTGTTATTTAACTGGGCTAGGGGTTGTTGTTAAAACAGTCAAACATAATTAACAGTTCTTTAGATGTAGCACATAAAGTGCATTTGCCTACAGTGTTCTTCATATCCTCATTTTTCACAAACTTAAAGTAACGGGCGTATGCCCATCTGGAGAATGTTCTATCTAACGATAGATCAGCTGCAGGTTCACTCATCTCTGCTCTGTCTGACTACAGGAAGTGAAACATTTTGCGTGAACATTTCTCTTCTGCTGATCTTGTCTAGCTTAGAAATCTAGAAACACCGTAGCAGAAGCAGAAAGATTTTGCTCTGCAGGTCCTTCTGATCACCTCCATCAGGGCTGGGTTGTGATTGCCCCTGGGCATGAAAGTGCCCAATGCTGGCCAGGACCCCCAGAAAATTGTTTTTTATTAAATAAATGCAACAACATATTGTAAGCTGCTAGCTTAAATTAATTGAGTGTGTGTGTGTGTGTGGTGGTGTGTGTGTGTGTGTGTGTGTGTGGGGGGGGGGGGGTATTTTGCCTTGGTCCCCAAATGCCTGGATACGGCTCTGGGTGTGGAACTGAGTTTTGAAGGTGACAGTAATTAATTACTTTTGTACCTCATTACTCCCAACACTGCTTAGGATACATAGATTTTTTCGCGCCCCTCTCCCAATGTGTGCCGGGGG
>SSNS01000724.1:110127-177129 GCA_006937985.1 Aphyosemion australe | reverse complement strand
AATAAATGCTACTTCACTTGTGACAACAGTTTTTGTAAATGGAAGAGAAGTATTAAAAATTAACTTTAATAAGTCACTTAGCTTGATGACTTCTCTCAAACACTAATAACTGAGTAAAAAAATACAGAAAAATTGCCTTTTTATTTTTTTTAATCATTTTATTAAACAGAAAAAAAACATTTAGATTAAAAACTCATTCAAAAGAGAGTCCTGGCCAAGATGGGCAGCAGCTCACCAGCAACAATAATCAACACACATGTGGAAAACCGTTTCCACATTATTAAACAAAAGGACATTAAGATAATCAGCCTGAAGAAAAAAAAGATCATTTCAGAAACGACTTTTTTCTAGTTACATATTAACTTACCGATTGTTTTTTTCCAGATGATTGTGTTTGCTGGGAAAATCCCCCGCGATTCTCCTCCGTCAGCTACAAAGTCCAGTCTGAGGCTCGGCTTTAGCTCCCTAGCTCCAGGTTAGCTTTGCTAGCAGCTAGATTGCTACCTCAGTGGTTAGCTCCGTTAGCTTAGATGCTAACTTCGGGTAAGCTGGCTACAATCAGGCTACAACCAGGTTACATCATTTCCGTTTGATGCGCCACCCTCAGCTCCACCTTTTCGCCCATTTTGGGATTTTTCGGTAGTGACGACACGAATTATACAAATTACATGGCCAAGACAGAAGTGGAGGGAGCCGCCTATTTCTGGCTTCACCGACAGCCATGCAAAGAAGTGGGCGTTATCCGTCCATCTTATATATACAGTCTTTGGTCCCATCTAAGGAGGCATCGCCTGAGGCAGACAGAGTGGTGGTTTGAGCCCCACCACTTACAGGGCCGCCTACCTTCTGAACAAGACTTTATAACATTGTTAACCAATCAAATGAGTTTAATACAAGGTTGTTTTTCATAATACACTGCACGGCCGGAAAAAAAGTCTCCACATGGATTTAACTAAGCCAACAGGTAGGAGCCTCCTATTGGATAATGACTGCATGGGTGATTATCTTTCAGCTGCAACAAGTTATTTAACCCAACTGGTGCAATGAGCTGCTTCTCATTTCTTCAACAACCATGTGGAAAGACACATCTGGTGGTCATGAAAAAGATGTTAGTCTGTGTGAGAAGGGTCACATCATTGGCATGCATCAAGCAGAGAAAACATCTAAGGAGATTGCAGAAACGACTAAAACTGGGTTCAGAACTGTCCAACGCATTATTAAAAACTGGTGTGATGAGTCCAGATGGACCCTGTTCCAGAGTGATGGGTGCATCAGGGTAAGAAGAGAGGCAGATGAAGTGATGCACCCATCATGCCTAGTGCCTACTGTACAAGCCTGTGGGGGCGGGGCTATGATCTGGGGTTGTTGCAGTTGGTCAGGTCTAGGTTCAGCAACAGGATGTGCTCCAAGAATGAGGTCAGCTGACTACCTGAATATACTGAATGACCAGGTTATTCCATCAATGGATTTGTTCTTCCCTGATGGCACGGCCATATTCCAAGATGACAATGCCAGGATTCATGGGGCTCAAATAGTGAAAGAGTGGTTCAGGGAGCATGAGACATCATTTTCACACATGGATTGGCCACCACAGAGTCCAGACCTGAACCCCATTGAGAATCTTTGGGATGTGCTGGAGAAGGCTTTGTGCAGCGGTCAGACTCTACCATCATCAATGCAAGATCTTGGTGACACATTAATGCAACACTGGATGGAAATAAGTCTGGTGATGTTGCAGAAGCTTAGAGAAACAATGACACAGAGAATGTGTGTCGTAATCAAAGCTAAAGGCGGTTCAATGAAATATTAGTGTGTGACCTTTTTTTGGCCAAGCAATGTATATGCATATACAACATTAAAAAAGAAGTAGAAGGAAAAACAAATTACTGCAAGCCAGCATTTTACAGCCATAATAAATATAGGGACTGAGCTGCAGCAGTGTTGCTGCTGTTCTGTATCACTTCACTAAGACAAATATTCAAAATAATTTTGTAAATCTGGACTAGTGTAATTACATTTTTCAATGTAATCTTCCTTCCAAGACAGCAAAAAGAAGAGAACCTTAAAAAATAAGCTCTCTAAAACTGCAGATACCCTAATTGGGCATTTGTGAAATCGACAAAGAAGTCTGGAAAAGAATCACAGCAGCAAACAGCAAAGAAAAAGACAACAGGCGCAAAGGCACCATCAGCTAGCCTAGTGAACTAGACCAAAATCTTGCTTTGCAGAGTTTATATATAGGATGGCTTGCCAGGCTAATATGTGGCAGGACTCTCAGAGAAACTGGTCCATCCAAAAGACAAAGACACCCAAACAGAAGCTTAGTGGTGTCGTTTATGCAGTCCAATGCAGTGAGAACTGTCCCGACCTTTACATAGGGGAAACTACACAAGCACATGGACCAACCAAAGACTGTACATAGACCAACACAGATGAGCTACCTCTTCAGGTCAAGACTCTGCAGTCCACCTACACCTGAAGGACAAGGGACACTCTTTTGAAGATGACAAATTGGTTGTTAAATTAAATTTAAAGCAAACGTGTTATTGATGTTTTACCAGGGATATTGGTATCGAGTAACCAACTTCAGCTCTTTTCTGTTTATTAGGACGCTCATGTGTGTCTGCAGAGTTCGCATTTCTATAGTTATTGAAGATTATGGCGGTAAAATATCACAACTTTCCACATAAACATATCTTCAATTAAAACCCATTTTTACATAGATATATCACTTTACTCACAGTTACACGTTCGGGTCTTGAAGACTGGAAAGACCTATGGTAGCCTTGATGTTGCCTGTTCAAAAATCACTCGCTTTGCCGTTAAAATTTCCCCATAAAATACAAGAACGAGATGGATTAGTAAATTAGTTTTAACATAAAAACGCTCTGAACACCTAATTAATTTGGTTCCTTTAGAAGCCAAGCCGAGAGGCCCACGTCCGACTGCACATATGATATCTAAGCCACAACAGGCAAAATGTTAAGGCTCCTTCTTCTTCTTCGCTTTGATCTTTGGCCTCTCTGCTGCTGGAAATCCGTCGCCATCTGGTGGAAATTCAGTAATATTACAACAATTCCCCCTTAAGCCTTTTTGTCTTGAGACAAAAATGATTTTTTTGTACATTAAAGATTTTCATCACAAAGGTTTTTGCAGTGTCCATTGTGCTGTATATACAGCTGTTATACTTCTATAAGCTCTAGTTTAACTTGATGTTGCATTAGTGCTAGCTTTGAAACAAAATAGTAAAAACGGTCAGCTTATAGCTGCCTGGCACGGGGAGGGTAACGCTAACCTGAAACAACTGTGAAAGGTAAAATTAAAAAGGTCGATCACAGATAATTGGATCATCCCAGTTGGGGTGAGGTGGATAATACACATCGCTGCTTGCTTAACAGTAAAGATCCTGATTAGAAGTTCACATCAGGGTGTAAATACTCCGACTTAGACATAAATGACTCAAGATCACAGAAATAACTTTATACTTAACATTCAAGTCTGTCTCAGTATCTCTCCTGTCTATTCCCAAAAAAAGGTCAAACTGCTTTTCTTTTGTTTGGTCGTCATTTGTTAAAGTAAGAAAACAATATGTACAGAAAGATCAGGCAGCAAAAAGGACTTTTTTTTTCATAAAACCTTTAACAAATATTTTAATATTTACAAAATAGATTGTCACAAATGACATTTCTTACAAATTTTATCAATGAAAATAAAAGAATTAAAGCTCATTAGACTTTCCAAGTTTATCTAGCTGTCTGACCCTTCTGAGCAACAGGAAATTATCCTACTCAGTCAAAGACAAGACTGAATAAACCTATCTAGAGTCAGCATCGTTATTTATCTGTGAAATACAAAAACAAGCGGGTGATTCTAACAGAAACAATTTATGTATGAACAACAACTCATAAAGCAGACTCATAAAAGAAAGAGCAGTGTGTAGGATCTAGTGACCTCTAGTGGTGACGCCAGATGCCATCACTCCTACAGAGGCAGGCTGGGCCCTCATTTATCAACTGCACTTACAGATGTGTGTGTAGAAACAATTTTATGCATTGTGTGGTATTTACTATTTTCTACCTCGATCTCACGGTCACTGAAGTTTTTTTTTTTTTTTTTAATGGGAGGAACACAGGGATTCCCCTCATGAACTTATGACATGGTGTGACCCAATATGGTTAATTGAGGGCACAGACACAAGCACCAGGGTACGCACAGGTGGGATTTATCATCAGTCAGGTGCAAAGGAACGAACATGTGTACGAGTGGCCACCGCATGTTTCAGAAATCAGGATTTTGGCCAAACATTCTAAATTTCATTCACAGGAAAGAATATAGGACAGTGATAAATGAGGGCCCTGGACTGGTAAACAGAAAACATGCAAAGCCTGAAGATAAAAAAAAACCCAAATCAAATAAATAACATCTGGATTGTGTTGCCATCAGATTGAACTAAATGCTACACACTGACACATTGGGAAAAAAATACTCTGGAGGTTGGAAAATACACATTAAGGCCCCAAAAAGAATTCCTTTCATTTCTGATAAACAGAGCAGCCATTCTAGACCTCCAGATTCCTGCAAGAGATTCTCACTCTCTCTCTCTCTCGCACGCGCACACACACACACACACACACACACGCTGCTGCTGAACTGTAATCCTGTGCTACAGAACAGACTCCTGCATAGATAAATCCATCTGTATTCTGTTGGATGGTCCCCTTCACAAGAAGCTGTGACTCCACACAGCTTCCTCCTGTAATGGGAAATCAGTTTGTTTCTGTTCTAAATCTGATTAACATAAGGCTAAGTTACAGGTGACACACCTTCAGCTTAAACATTCTTTTCTTCAGTGTTGCAGTAAAATCTGAAACCGTGAGTCACAATAAAACAGCAGGTCCTGGTCTGGACCGGATTTGGTCCTAGGATACACTAGGATTGTAGTTTTGTACCATGTTAGGTTCAGGTTCTGCTGAAAGACCGGGCCAGCATCTTCAGGTCCAGTAGAAACATTCTCAGCACTGCTAAAGGGTGGCAAGTATCCTAAGAAAGGAGATGAGGAGGACACAGAACGACTGTCCAACACCAAAAACAAAAGCCTCCAGAGAAATCATCGTCTTCCCTGCTGCCTTGTACACGCCAGCAATGGCTGCACCTAAAACGACAAATCATCAACAGGTTTTGTTAGTATGCATACATAAACTAAGTCATGTTATTGTTGTATTTAAGCATGTATGGACATTTTTATTTTATTCAGAACTAACAGCAGGACACATGATCCTATTACAACCCCATCAGCAGGTGTGTTTATTCTAATGACTGCTGTTAAGACATCAAAAACTTGACTTGACTGAGGAACAGCTATTTAAACATATACATCCAGACTGAAGACTTACTAGTGAGAAGTCCACCACAGACCGGACCCACGAAGCCCATGAGGAAGATGGCCACAGGCATGAAACGTGCAATCTTGTGCTGGCGTAGTGCAGCAAGAGAGATCAAAGCTGCAGGCAGGTGGAAGATCAGAGAGGAAACGGCTGCCCACAGAAACACACCGTACCACATTTCTGTAAAAAGCAACATGCCGTTATTCTTCTTAATGCAACAAATATGTTAAAACTTACATTTGTAATGCATCAGTGCACGCAAAAAATTAAATATATAACCATCTCATTTGAGGAGTAAATGTATTTTTAAAGCCATACTATGCAACTTTTTCATATTTTAAAATCATTTTCTTGAGCCAGTATGTGCTAAAATGACCCTTTACAGATTTAATGAAATGTCTCTCAGACCCACACCGCCCTCTGTGGCCAGAATATTCCACTTGCAACTTCAGAGTGGCGGTCCGGTCCCTGTTGGACTTAGTAAAGTGGAGCTGACATGCCTGGAGCTGCAGTCTGCTTCCAGCATGTTTCCAGCATGTTTCAGATCATGAACACAGCTGATGTGTTTGATTTAGTGATGAACTGCTCCTGTAGACACTAATGAAGGCTGAGGAGACGTTTCAGCTGTTAGATTAAGGCGTTAAAAAGACGAACGCACAGTGAGGAGATAAGTTTCACTTTTGCTTTCACTAATGGACACTAGGGGGTGCTAAAAGCAAACCAAAACTACCTAGTGTCCCTTTAGAACAGCAAAAAAGGGCTGGATGCTTTAAGAATGAACAGTTTTCTTGTAGTTGACCAGTCTTTGTAGGTGTTGAGATTAAAAATAATGTGAAACTACAGGCGTTGAGGTTGATAAGTAGGGATTTCACTACAGTCCGAGTTCCTGAATTCAGAAAGAAAAACCTAAAAATAAAATCCAAAGCAAACAAAAAAAAAACCCCAGACATGACTCATGTGATGCTCGATTAAGATACCACTCTTCATCTCTACCACTGGAGATACTAGCTGAGACCAAGTGGCAATTTTGTTCTAAATTTTGTGAAGCAACACAGAAGTGAAAAAAATTGCAGTTCCACCCTCATCCACTAGGGGCTGGCACCAGAAACAAGCAAATCCTCATTGACTCCCATGTTAAAAATGCCAATTTCACAGCAGAAATAAACATGTTTACAGCCTGGTTCAAAAAAACATCATGAACACAGCTGAATTAACAGATCTGGTTTACAGTCATGACAACTCTGAGGGAGGGTGGATGTTTTTGTAACTCTTCCATTTAGGTGTAATTAAATGCTTGAAATGATGAATACTTAGATTTGATTGACAGCTAGCATAAGCATCAGAGCTAGCGCTAGTGGCTAGCTCCGGGGAAGGCTTCAGCCTCACATAAATAGATGTTCGGCCATTTCGACTCTGAACTTTAGTTGTGTCCTCTGTGTGTTCATGTTTGGATGTGAATCATGGAATTATTGGACAAAGATGGTAAGCTGCGGTATTGATTGCAATAAGAGACCATCCAAGAAGTCTCTGCTTCATTTTAACGGTAAGTAAATTTATATTTTGTACTTTATTTTGTTAGTTGAATGCGGGGAAATGCTGTGCATTTAACATAATGTTGCCTGGTCAAAATGAGGTGAAATATGTGTTGGAAGGACTGGGAGACTCGAGGCCACAGCCGCAGCAGCCCCGCTGATCTCTGACTGCAGCGGAGGAGCGGAGCATGGGCTCATGCGGCCTGAATTTGATCGCTGTTGTCTGAGGCTGTGCTTGTCATCTGTGAAGCTCTCTGAGGGAGACTACAGAAACACTACAGCTCTTTGAGTCGGTTCTGCTTCACGTTGGAGTCACTCAACTGCGTTTTTTTTGCTAAAAGCGCCCGAAAACCTATGTTAGCTTTGAGTTAGCATGTAGCTAATGTCCTGCTGATCTCCGAACGTGGCCAGAGCGTGAGCTCACGTAAGCAGCCATGTCGTCCGGCTCCGATCACAGTGGTCTGAGGCTCTGCTTGTATTTTTACAGTCCATATTAGAGATCCACAGGCGATCAGCACAACTACAGCCTCGCACGGAAGCCAAGTGGCCATATGGGTCGGCTGCCCCAGAGCTTTGTCTTATCCTTGGGGGTTAGCACAGTTTAGCTAGTAGCTACATTGGTTCTATTAGTGCCCACTCTCACAGCCCCACCCTCAGCTCCACCTCTTTTCCCATTTATGGATTGTCTGGGTGTGACAAGATGTGTGAGACGGCCAAAATGGCGGTGGTGGGAACTGCCTTTTTTGCGTCATAAGCAAAAAACATACATAAATGGGTTCAGTTTGTTCAGTGTTTATTGGTGTCTATGATTAAGAGTGATCTAAAAATGAAGACACATAAATGCGCAGTAAACAGATCAAGTGTGTTTGTGTTGCATCTTTGCAGCAGTTTCACCTGAGCAGGTAATAATCACATGCTCCTCATTGGCCAAATGTGTGGTTCTTGTAGAGATTTTTTTATGTACATGTGCTGTTCATACAATTAGAATATCATGACAAAGTTGATTTTCGGATTCTGAGCCTCTCCTCTCTTCCTCCAGACTCTGGGACCTTGATTTCTAAAGGAAATGCAACATTGACTTTCATCAGAGAACATAACTCTGGACCACTCAGCAGCAGTCCAGTCTTTTTGTCTTTAGCCCAGGCGAGATGCTTCTGAGACTGTCTCTTGTTCAAGAATGTCTTGACACAGGAATGTGACAGCTGAAACCATGTCTTGCATACGTCTGTGTGTGGTGGTTCTTGAAGCACTGACTCCAGCTGCAGTCCACTCTTTGTGAATCTCCCCCACATCTTTGAATGGGTTTTGTTTCACAATCCTCTCCAGGGTGTGGTTATCCCTATTGCTTGTAGACCTTTTTCTACCACATCTTGTCCTTCCCTTCTCCTCTCTATTAATGTGCTTGGACACAGAGCTCTGTGAACAGCCAGCCTCTTTAGCAATGACCTTTTGTGTCTTGCCCTCCTTGTGCAAGGTGTCAATGGTCGTCTTTTGGACCACTGTCAAGTCAGCAGTCTTCCCCATGACCGTGTAGCCTACAGAACTAGACTGAGAGACCATTTAAAGGCTTTTGCAGGTGTTTTGAGTTAATTAGCTGATTAGTGTGGCAGGTGTCTTCAATATAGAACCTTTTCACAATATTCTAATATTCTGAGATACTGAATTTGGGATTTTCATTAGTTGTCAGTTATAATCATCAAAACAATAGAAATAAACATTTGAAATCTATCAGTCTGTGTGTGATGAATTAATTTAATATACAAGTTTCACTTTTTGAATGGAATTACTGAAATAAATCAACTTTGTCATGATATTCTAGTTTTATGACCAGCACCTGTAGATCCTCTAATAATCTCAGCGGACAAAATCCATAAAACAGACCAACGTGAGGTTTTGACGCGCTGCTGCGTGAGGACTCACCGGAAGTGTAAAACCAAACCTGGAAGGGACGTCACACTAATGTTAACCGGGTTTAAAAACTTAATTTAACTTAAACTAGCTTAATTCTGAGTTTTCTGTTGTCGACATGTCATCAACTACACAATATACCATGCGCCGTTCCCCAGAACTACACTAAACTAAGATAACTAAATAAAACAGAAGTTTACAGGAAGTAGGTTTGCTAGCTAAGCTAGCTTTGTAAGAACAAACAATGCTAATGCACACAAGAGCATAACGGCCACTTTAACTTTAATTATGCCGTTAAAAACCAAACAATTAATTCAATTACAATTGTTAATCTACTGTCCCGTAATGCTTGAACATCAAGAATAGAGCATCTGCATTGCTTTGCTAGTGTAAACTAACTAGCACACATTAGCCCACCTGAGAAGTCGCTGAGGGCCGTGTTGTTGCCTCCTGTGCCATTTTTCCTCGGTACTAAATTCAAGCCGAGTATTTGCTGAACAAAGCCTATCTCCTGATACCTATCTTGCATAATCGCACATTAGTTTTAGACACGACATAAGTCTACGTGTCCAACACAAACCGTAGTGCTAAAAACACATTTTAATGTCTGCCCGTAGTGACGTAATGATGAGTTTACGTAACCAGCCCCACCCCCTTTGCTAAAAATAAAAAACCCAAAACATAGGTTGTTCCGGTTAGCAATGTGTCATAATATATGAAATAATGTAATATATTTCACATATTATAATACAGTAAACCTAACCTAATTCCTAGTAATAGAGACTGTATGAGTTTTTGTTCTGCTGCAGATCATATTTTGGGCCAATCAGATGCCTCTGATAAATATTATTGTTCCGACCCTACTGCAAGCAAAACTTCCTAATATTTTAGCAGTCCAGATAACCACTTCCCAGTTTCCTTCAACCCACTTGTTTTCCTGTATAGTTGAGAAATTAATTTTCATATTCATCTTGTATCCCTTGCTGTGGTATGTGACTTGAGACGAGTATCAAATCTTGTAGTTCGGTTGTTCTTCCACTCAGCCATTTCTTTCAGGTAACCCTTTCTATAACAATGGTCATTTGCAGTTTCGTAAATCACTCACTTCACTATAACTCCTACACTTTAAAGGATTCACGCAGTTTAAAACAGTGGCATCATCAAACATGGATCTGCTTTGGCAAACTAACTTGAGATAAACATGTAGGTTAATGCATCTGGACAAAGATCAGACTGCTTAGTTAAATGACTGATCAATGCACCTTGTATATATTTGGGTTTTTTTGTTTTCTGAACTCTCAAAAGTCATAGCAACACGCTTTAACTGAAGCTCTGAATCCCATGTTGTAAACCTTCAGTCTGAAATTTGCTCAGACAGCAGGTTTCCTTGTAGTTCTAACAGTAGAACTGATGGTTGAGTTCTTCCGCTCCTCCTGTGAAACCAGCTTCACATTTCTAGCCTTGGGGCAGACAGTCAACTTGTTTTGATAAATCTAGTTAGGAGTTGGCTTGGGCTATGCAGGCTCATCCCTTTAGTAATGCTGCTACAAGTTAAACAACTGTTGGATATTCTGACCACAACCCCACTTTGCAGCCACGATTGAATCCAGTCCATTTCCTCACTCTGCCGTCTCGACTTTTTCTCAGCTCATCTTCAACAGAATTGACGCTAGGCCCAACCCTCATACACCCTTGTCTTCTCAGACCCCCAGTCAGCCAAGGCAGGCGTCTATCCATTCTGAACTACGATCTGGTTCCGCTGGAGTTTTCCTCCTGTTGAAAGGGAATTCTCCCTTCCCTTTGCTCAGAGTGAACAATTGTGTAGAAGATTGATTTGGGGCGGTTTGAAGAATCCGCATTTTATAATGAACCTAATTTTATTACAACTGAATTGAATTTACTGCAAAAAACTAATCCAAATCTGGACCCAATCTGAACTGGACTAGTTTGCTTTATGTATTTGTACTTTCAGATGACTAATTGGCACTTTATAAACTGCATTGGTTATGGGCTCTATGCACGCTCCAACTTCCGCATTCCACATAAGAACGCACTCCTATTTCTGGTTGTCATAAGTCGTCGGCGAAGCTGTGACATGGCTGAGTCTGGAGTTCACCCGGTGCTTATTGGAGTTACCAAAAGTTAAAATCAATGATGTAAGGCAAATTTTCTCTTTGTTTAGATGAAGGAAAAAAAAAAAAGAATTAAGTGGTTCTCTCGAATAAAAAAAAAAAAACCTCTACCAATAACACGTCCGACCCAACAGCCATAAGCAACTAACCTCCAGGAAGCACCGGGTGAACTCAAAACTCTCAGCCATGTCACAGCTTCGCTGACCACTATGACAACCGGAAATAGGAGTGCGGTCTTATGTGGAATGCGGAAGTTGGAGCGTGCATAGAGCCCATTGTTCCACTAGAGTGAGCTGTGGCTCATCTTAGACACTAGCATGTATTTCCTGCCTTCCTACCGGTATGCATGTTTGATTTCCAGCATGTCTATTTTTACTTCAGTAAAAAACAGTTATGTGCAAAGTTAAGCTTTATCCCTAATACATGACAGAATACATGACAGTTGCTGATGTCTTTAACAAGTAGTTTTGTACCTAAAGACAGGATTAAAGTAATTTTAGTTGGAGCTAAAACTCACTAAGAATGCTTTAAAAGCTCCGACTTGTGGCTAAGACGAAGACCTGTATATCTTCTTTTCAGCTGATAGAAACCAGAGATGCAGTCTGAAAAAAACAGACTTTAAAATCTTAAAATCATATTTAGAATAAATACATTTAAACAAGAACCTTGCAAAAACCTGCCACGTGGATGCAAGAAATCACAATAGAAAAAAAGAACAAAACCTTCCAAATGAAATAAAATAAAATGTTTTTTAAATGTGTGTATTTTACATTTTTTTATAGCGGCTTTGCTCTGAAGGTCAGACCAACGGTAAAACGAGTGAAACCACTGGGGATTTATAACGGTCACCTCTCTAACCCATCCTCTGTGATGCATCCAAGTTTCTGTGTACAGCTTCTTTTCACAAAATATTTTACTCATACAATCATGTCTTTAACTATAGCAACATTACTATTTAATTTTGAGTGTTAAAACATCAGTCGCACATCACCTCTTAGGAACAACGGTATGTAAACAAATGCAAATAATAAAAAAAATCATTCTCTTTGCATCTGAGTCTGTCTCATTTAGTTTTTCAGTTCCATCTGTACACCTCATCAGTCTGTCAATAATGAGCCAATAGGAGTATTGCTGGTCCTGGTGGGGCATGGGACTGGTCCAGCTTTGAGCAGTGGTGTCTGCTCGATGACCAACGAGAGAACCTTCATGGCAGAACAAGCTGGCCGTGGACAGGTGTGGCCTTCACGCTGGCCCGTTTATTGCTTGCTCAGATGCAGCAGAACTCCTATCCAGCCTGGAGAAAAACATTTCTGTCAAAATGCATCTCTCAACAGAACTTCAGAGCAGACAGACACACTTACTTTGCCTCATCCAAGCTGGACATTTCCTTTAGGGGACCATTGGGAACCTCCACGGCGGCCCGACATGGCTCACTGATAAAGACACATGAAAGACATCAGTGCTACAAACCAGTAGAACTCGTGTTACATTAGAACAGTGATGATTACTCAACTTAACTTGTGGTTTTAATACCTGAACAGATACACGCATTTAAAAAGCTAAAGCTAAACATGTCCAACATCCAGATGTTTTATCAGTTGATACCTGAGACCCATCTGACTACATCTGGTTCTGATTCTCTGTGCTCCTCTGCTCCTCACAAGACCTAGTCCTCCTGAAGGTGTCCAGTCCAGTAGACCATGACTATGGTATAGTGATGCGCGGGTTGGAAGACAACCCGCGGGTACGGGTCGGGTTGGGTCAGGTCAATAAATTATTAATTCAGTGCGGTGCGATTTGGGGCGGGTTCATCAAATATATATATTATATAGATATGCACACTGAAGATAAAGACATTAATCAATGCTTAATTTTGTAAAACATAATATTTAAGACAGTTTTTTAAACACGGTCATGTTTTAAAACATAACGTGCAGATAACCTTTGACCCCATGACGTAGGCACGTAGAACGCTGCAGCGAAGTGCGCTCCAAGCAGGTGGCAGGCAGCCACATCAACAAAACGATAGAGGAAGATATTTTGGATAAAATTAGTTCGGGAGTTTACATTCTTAAAAGAAAAGAGGGACAAACTAATCGCGTGTTTGGGAACGATTCAGCGAGGCAAGAAGCTCAATATTATAACGTGTTTTTAATGAGGCGGGGCAGGGCGGGGCGGGTTGTAAAACTAGACAAAGTGATGCGGGTCAGACATTGAAATCTGCGGTACCCGCGGGTTGAAAAAACCCTAACCCGCGCATCACTACTATGGTACAATTTGAAACCCTAACTTAAACACTCAGAGTAAAAACAAACATTTGGACAAACAAAGCAAACACTAATGATTGCTTTCCCTGATTAAAGTAATAATCAAATCTCAAATGTAGTGCAGAGGTCACCACTAAAACCAGCTCATGGGTCTAAACTAAAAATTTCTTTTTATAATTATGATTTTTTTTTGTTTAACTGGACCTGTGAGTCACTGTCCCTAAATGTTAAATGTAGATTATGTGCTTAATTTAATTACATGAAATAAGTAATAATGACAGGGTTGAGTTATACAACCAATGCTAGGGGTGAAGAGACATGTTCACAGAAGGCTGGGCTAAAAATGGCCAGAAACTGGTTCAACACCTAACGTTTAGTAGATGGCTAAAACAAGTCCTGGATGCTGAACAGAAACCTGCACATTCAGCCAACAATAAGTGTTCTCCATGTGAGACTCGGGATTTCTGGCATTTTCCTCATTCCCACATCCTACACACACTAGTTAACCAAATGGGTCCCATGCTGTGAGACACAGCTCTGATTCTCTAAAGCCTCTTTTATAAAACAATGCCGCCAATTTGCCGCAACGTTGAGGCGGCATCTGGGAGCCTATGGTCATTTATAAGAGCTCAGACCGTGGCGGTAATGTTGCACAATCATGTCAGTTTTAGAAAAGATTGCGCGATGGCGGCATAAAGGGGGTATGGGGGAGGTCTCTACGCTGTCGCGGACTTCCGTGCATTTTGGACATAACTTGCTATTTATTGTGATCGAAGCCGTGCTCCTTAAGTTTTTTTCCCCCAGTCAGCTACAGGTGTGTGTGCTCCACAGTCCCTGTGAGCTGTCAGATGATCTGAGCTGCAGATCTAACAGAGAAGCTCCTGGAGCTCCACATCGCTCCAGTTTATCATCTCAGCTGATTCTGTTTGCAAAGACAAAACTTAAGCGCGTTTACTGTCATTTTCAACATAGTTCCCGGCCGGAGCTCGGCATTAATTCATCGCGTGGTCATGACACCTCCCTCTTTTGCACCACGGCTTAATGTGCGTTTATAAGACCGGCTAAGTCGCAATGTTACGGCAATATTTCCACCAAGCGTGGCGGCACGAATGCCACAAAATTCCCGCAACATGATGCCGCCATAGCACGTTCATAAGAAACACGTTGCGGTAATATTACGCTGATTTGCCGGCATGGTGTGTCTTATAAAAGAGGCTTAAGGCAGGGCAAGCATCAACCCTTATGCTGAGCTATGGCTGAGTCCTGTATCAGAATAAGTGAACTGTAATGTCACCATGTACAAATGTGGGACATTAAAAAAGAAAAACCTTAATGGTCACTCAAATAGCCTGAAATTGACTATATTATTAAAAAATAAGGAAATTTATTCCATTGACAAAAACCTAATCTTTTGTTGCTCACTGCAGTCAGGTGATTCCTGTAACTCCCAGTGACACCTCTGCACCTGTCGACAGGTATCCTGACCCACTTCCATGTGAGCAAACCACTTCAGCTGCCTGAGGCTTGGAGGGCTCTTTCTCCAGATGTTGCAGCTCTTTATCAACATGATTTAGATCAGGGCTGATAGAAGGAAAGTCCAGTATTTGGTTCTGATACATCCCTGGATGCAGGGTCCGAAACAAAATTTTTGACTCACCGGCCAACTTGGCCGGTGGATGCTAAAATCTACCGGCCAAGCATATTTTTTACCGGCCAAAATTTTAAATGATTTATATCTACCCAAAGCACGTTATTCTATAATATGGTATTATTTTTGATTAAAACAGAGGAGTGACAACACAATTAAAACATCATTAATAAGAAAAACAACTTTTTAGTAATTTGATTTTTTTTTTTTTTTACTTTTTAAAAATGTTTTTAATTAACTCTTATTGAAATCTAGTAAGACTCCTTGTTTTCTCTAGCCATGAAATCTGGCCCCTATAAACATGAATAGGTAGACGCTGGAGAGCGTAACAGCGTCGCCGCCATATTGGATGGGTCCCTCACGCTCTGAACCCAACTGGAGTTGCAGGGTGCACTACTAAGCCTGTTTTTTCTACAGCCTACAGTTGCAACAACTGGCTCACTATTGAAAACAGATCACGTGGGACTTCTCTGAGACTTTTCTAGCCTATCCGATGGGATTTTATATTTTTATTTATTTTGTTTAATTGTGTTTTAATTATCATGCCATACCATGTGTCTGATTTTGTGAAAAAGTTTGATAAAATGTGTTTTTTAGTTGGGTAAGCACCTTCCTCAGTAGAAATAAATGCACTGGGGGCGAATGGAGACCCATCTAAGATGGCGGCCGGCCACTACGGTAGCACCCGTCCACGGGGCGTCTACGTCTATGTCTGTGGTCCCAGATCTCTGGAGAACACAGCTACACCATGAGAATATCTTGTAATGATAAGAACAAATAGAAGTTGTCTTATTTGTCTGTTCGGTTAAGTGAGGTGAGTTATGAGTGACCTGGAAGTGTTTGTGGGCACATGGAAACGAGAGTTGCGGAGGCAACCGGCGTGCATGTATCTGTTTAAGCTAACAGATTAAAAGAGCGCCGTCTCCTCAAGATATAAAGAGTGTCGTTATTGAAGAACTCACACACACAAAATGCAACATATCTGAAAGTACGTCAGGGCTTATACTCCAGTCAGTCCTATGACAAATGCATTGTTACGGTTCTTCTCCCTAGCGTGCTGGCGGCAAACGGTGCAGCTCATTTGCGCATATTCTGGTTCATAATGTAGCCACAGTTTGCCACGTTTCATTAAATCTTCTGGTTGCCACTGGTCCTGGTGGGGTTTTTTCCAGTTCGACGTGTTTTCGTTTTGAAGGCTGGCTGACTGTAGGTAAAAACCTCCACATTTCGCCGCTAGTTTTAACACGAAGCTAACCGCTACCTTGATGAACAGTGAATGGGATAGGCGGAAATTACGTGGGGTGCGGCGCTCACGTTTCGCGTTCGCCTGTGTACGTCGCATGCAGGCGGGAGAGGAGCGTCACAGAAATCCATCGAAGAGGACTGATAAACATAACTAATTTGGTGTAAACATTTACTCGCCATGTGGCGAGTGGCGCTCCAAATTTTACTCGCCAAGCAACCGTTAATTTCAGACCCTGCCTGGATGCTTTTAAGCTTTTGGCTCATTTTACTGTTGGACTCCTGACCTGAAACTGAAACCATGCTTCATGACTCTAGGCACAACATTTCATTGCATAAGGTTTGAGACGTGAATAAACCCTGCACAGATTTATGACACCCTAAACCGGATGCAGCAAAGCAGCCCCAGACAGAACCGAACCCTCTTTTACTATGATTACAGTTTTCTTTCCTTCTGCTTGTGTGAACAGGCTACATCTAAGTTCTGAACAGAAAAAACAAAAATAAAAATCACAAAACAAAGAGCAAGAAAACTACACCTCAAAACCGGGAATGATACATGGAATAAAACAAAACATTCCATAAAGCAGAGTTAACGACAATAAAAAGGTCAGATGAATAAACTGAAATGTTTGGCTTTACTTGAGTAAAATAAAGAATCTACATATTTCCCAAGAGAGAATTTAAATCGTCAAAATGTGGATTTTGGGCTCTTTGACAGCATCTGGTTTCAAGTGTTAGAGATACGTCTGCTCTAAAAGCATCAAATTCAAAACAACTCATGTCAGTGATCCTGCTCTGAGGTCAATTCAGGTCATTTGACTTTAAAAACAACAGGTACAAATGGAGAAACATACTATAAACACAATAAAAATACAGATTTGAACCTTTTTCAGATTGAAGTAATGATCACAGAACAATGCACAGCAGAGATATGAGAAGGTTTTGTGTGTGGTAGTGTGTAAGGACTGGTGTCTGACCCTGTTTGGGGATAGCAGCCAGTAGCAGAGCTGCTGGTGTCTGAATCCACACGCTCCACCACTAAGTATTTCTCTGAAGAGTCAAGCTTCTCTTCATCACTGAAACAGACAGGTACACACACATACACACAGAAATAAGTGATGTATACCATCCGTTTTAACCACAGGAACACAGAACAAAGTGAGATGTGAAACTGGATTCATGCTGAACTGACAGAGTAACACAAAGGATGGTTGTGTGTAAATGGAAAAAGTTCAGGAATATTACAATGTACAGCAAATGGAGGAAGTCAGCTGTTTGAAACTTTAGCTAGGTGTTTTTTCTGTTTGCTGTTTAAGCTACAGAGCAAGCAGATGGTTGGCACATCAGGTAACTGAATCCAACACTGATTAGACCAAAATTGGTTGTACCAGCCGTCAGTCTTGCTTTGTCCCAGAGAACCACCAACAATCTTGATGAGGTCTCAATAAAAGCAAAACAAACACTAACAAAACACTAGAGGCACTATTAGGAATAGGCTTTCACCACATGTTGTTAAAGGTTCAAGTTATGGTTAGCTTGAGTCAGAATGTTAATTTAGTATTTTTTAGAGATGGGTTAGGGTTAAAATCAGGAAGAATTGATGCAACTATCAAGTCTAAAAACAGTTTTCCTGTTTTTAAAGGAATCTGGTAGCAAAGAGGCGGGACAGGGTACCAAATTGTTTGAAACAAAAGACAAACACTATTCTACTGCCAGGCTCAGGTGTAAAATAGTAGATGAGGCGGGGCACAAAAAGGGGAAACATGCAATGGATAAAGACCACTACAGTCAAAAAAAACCCTCAGTGAAACATCAAAATTAAAAGAATGAAAACATGGTCTGGTGCACATTCTCCTACAAAGTAGACAACAACCCAGTGATGGGTAGGTCACCTTTATTGCCAAAAGCATTGGGACTGCCTCTATGCACAAGTTAGCTTTATGACGTCAGATTCTGGTTGAGCCACTCCTTCGCAGCTATAACAGCTTTAACTTTTCAGGAAGGAGTTCCACAAGCTTCAGGAATGTGTTTATGGGAATCTGACCTTTCCTTAACGAAATGTGAGGTCAGGTACTGAAGCTGGATGAGAAAGCCAGGCTCACAGTCCCACAGGTGTTCTACAGGGTTGAGGTCAGGTCTCTGCAGACCAGCCAAGCTCCTCTACACCAAACTGGCTGCTTCCAATACTCTTGGCAATATAGCACATTTGTTTGGTGTTCTCAAACAGAATATGCTCAAGCTATTCTTTTAGAAGCAGCCATTTTTTTTCACAAAAGGGACAGCTATTTAACAAACTAACAACTTCTAATGACTACACAGACTGAGCACTGACTCAGACCTTTAACGTGGGTTTCTGTGGAAAGGTTAGTATACAGTAGCTCTTTGAATGGAAAGCTATTTTACAAACCTTTACACTGGCAAACATGTTGTATTAAGTGGTTATTCATATAGGATTCTACAGTCATTGGAAAATCCATATTCCTGTTAAAATTTTCTTTCCGGTAGAACAGCCTTGTAATGAAACATGTAGACCAGTGTAGTGAGTTTTTTTCAAACCCACGTTGCTTTCTACAAGTGGAATATCGTTTATCAAACACAACTAGATCAACTTTGTCTTCGTCCGTTGTTGAAAAGCGAAGCCCTGACATTCCACTTACAGGTGCTGCCGTGCTTTGTTTAAGTAAACAGAGTCTGACGCTATGGATGCAAAGCTTTAAGTCCCTCATACTCCTATGCACACAATAATGGTGTTCCTATGCATCAAATAACGTATTACAGCTAAATGTGAAAGACAAACTGACATATGAACAGACACCTGCAGGGTAGGAACACCTGGAAAATATATTTAAGATGCATTTTATTTTTTAAAAAAGAGCAATGTCCCACTTGCTCACATGAAGTGGGCGGAACTTAAAACTTCATCTGGAACTAGCGACAGGGAGGGGGTTTTGTCTCGTGTATACTCTGGCTCCAAAAACAAAACATGGCAGCCGCTGAAGATCTTGTGGCTTCACTACTCAGCAGCAGAAGAAGGTAGAGACTTTCTGTCCATTTTTACTAGACTGTATGGTTTGCTTAGGCTTCAGCCTCTGGGCTCTGTTACTGGGTCTAATAATTTGTATAAAAATATTTGAAACCTTTCCACAGAAACTTGCTCTGACAGATCTGAGCCATCAAACTCAGTAGAAAAGGAACAGTTTGGATTTGTTGATGTGGGGCTCCATAAACAAGTCATTTCTTATTATCTTAATATCTTTCTGCAGCGGATAGCGCTGAATGAACTTAGTTTGAAGATCCAGATTGATTCTGATCAGATTGATGATCTAATAGTCACAGAACCAAAGTCAATTTCTGCAGTTTTAAAGCAAGTTAGTATGTGAAGAGTTTCTGAAATAGCCTTTAAGTAGCTGTTATCAAACGTTAAAGACTGAAGCTGTTTTCTGGAGGGACAAGACCTCTCTACAGAACCCCACTTCCAGAAAATTCAAACTTTTCCTTCAAGAGGGAGTGAAGCCCTTAACGTTAAGAAGGCTTCTGAGTGCTAAACAAACCAGACAAATGTTAAACACCTAGGGATATTTAAAAGATATTTACAACTTAATAACTTCAGGAATTTGCCACTGGGGTCATCAGTCTGTCTGTTTACTTGAGTCGGCCCGAACTGACAAAATAACCACTAACCAAGGAAAACTTAAAGAACCAAAAACTGAACAAAGTGCACTTAGACAACAGCTTCGGTAAAACATGCAGAATGAAGAAAATGAAATAGAGTTGAAACAAAAAATATGTCAAATAAAACTGGGAAAGAAAAGTTGGTGGTTGACGTGACAAGACTACATTACGGCTGCAGGCTCATCTCTGATTGGCTGTACATACCGATAAGATTTCAACACTCTGAAGAAGACCAGACCCACAACGCACAGCAAGAGAGAGGGGAAGCTCAGACTGTGAGTGTTGCTCATTTCATTACACGGTTATTTACTCAGACACAATTATGCAGCATCAACATGAGGACAGTGAAACAGATCAGTGGAGAACAACTGCCTTTTATAGTTGGTTTAAGGAATTAAGTCTTCAACTTCTTGTTATCATGACCGTATCCATGTTAGGAAATGATCTCAAATGTTTGTATAAACGGCTCCTGTTGTAGACTCTAGCCATCAGCGGCTTTATATTCAGGTGTTTGAGATGATTTTGCTGTACACCATGACAGAAGCACTGCACCTTTGTTTTGAATAGTAATCTTCTCTTTAATGGTTCCATATCATGAAAAATCCACTTTTTGGATTGGCAACAATTAATAGATTTGTAGTGCAGTGGGTAGAGTGTCGGACTGGCATAGTTTTGCGCAGGGTCAACTCCCAGTCGAAGCTTTATAATTTCTTATTTTCATATATATATATATATATATATATATATATATATATATATAAATATATAAAAAAAAAAAAACAACTACAACAACAAAACTATATATATATATATATATATATATATAGTTTTGTTGTTGTAGTTGTTTTTTTTTTTTACTTTATTTAGCCAGTGTGAATCCATGTGAGGTGAGCAGAGTAAGACAACTAAAATGATGCTTGGAAATGAACAAATTCAAAGATCTTTAGAGACACAAAATATTTTGCTGAAACTAATCAATAAAATATTAAAAAACTGAAATCTGCTTCAACTGGCTAAATAAATGACTGCCAACACCAGGAGTAGAACCGGCGTCAGGACATGGCAAAACGAGATAAAAGGCAGGCACTTTTACAACAGACTTGCCTAGCTAAGATGCTGTTGTAGGTGCATTTTGTCAGGTGTGGGCGGAGCTTCGCTGAAACGAATCTTTCATTTCCGGGTATAAATTCAGGCTAAAATAACTCGTATTTAAGATAAAATGATATCTCAATAGTGCCATTGGTAATGTTTTATCATATATAGTGCCTACCTTTACTCTTAAAGGTTTAAAGTATCATGATCTGGAACCTTTAAGTAGAATGTAGGATCAGTACTGGCCGCGTTGTACTTTTGGCAGATTGTACAGTTGAAGTATAAACCTATGGCTGTTGAACATTAAATCCTGTAGGTATATTTGTATTTTTATCAGACTTGTTAGTTATTTTAAGACACACGGGAAGAGCTTTTATGGCGAGCCTGCTGCTGAGTGATCAAACTGCTTACTCACAATGTTTTGGAGGTATAAGAATTGACAGAGAAAACAGAGCAAGTTTTCCTTCACTCTTAAATATTTAGTAATAATTTACATCAGGAAAACTTGCTAAAATGCAGCTGCAAAGTGATTTTGTAGCTGAATGCAGCTTTTCACACCAGTCTACAAACTTTTTCTTCAAGAACAGCACTGAGTTAACTCCAGCTAATTCTAAAAACATTTTTTTCGTCAGTCGTTTTAAGTGTAATCTGTCTCAAATCACCACAAAATCTGAGTTGTTTCCTGCATATTTTCAATACTTTTAAACTTGACGTGAAGCAGATTTGTTTGTGTATGTTCAGAGTATCAGAAAAGACTGAGAACTACAAGCGTGCAAGGATCACTGAGTTTTATATTATTAAACCAATATCTGGGACGTAAATATGAATATGCAGCAGTACTACTGGCAATCACTATTTGGTTCATTAAACTAATCTTATGCAATGGCATCATGAAATGCATAAAAAAACAAAACTATCCCAAAAACAACTATGTTAATGTAGAAGATTTTTAAAAATCAATATTGGAAAATATTGCTATTATTATTATTATTATTTAAATTCAGGTATTAGAAAGATTAGAACAAGGAAAAGAATCAGTGCAACTCTAACCTGTGCTGACAAACATCAAACCTTTAAACTAAATGAACAGAAAATGCCATCAAATGTGGATAAGTTGTCTTTTAGTCACCCATGAGTTTATTTGATCCACTAATGAGTGTGAATGATATAAGAACTTTATATGCAAGCTTATGGCAGGAGTCAGGCTATCTTCTATTTAATCTGCATGTATATACATGAGGTATAACATGATGAAGATACTTATAAAATATAAAACACGTCATTCGTTTGTGTAGAATTTGATACCCTTCTGAACATGTTCTAAAATAAATGTGGCATTGCTTAGCTACCTAAACTATATTCATTTAAGAAAATCATCCTGATAAACCAACTACTGAAATAATTAAGACGCCATTAAATGTTGCGGCTGGTAGTTATGCACCAGTGAGAATGAAGTAGGAAAAGCTCCATGAACAGCTTTTAAGTAACTCCATCTCTTAGGAGTAACACCGTTTCATTTTTACAGATTTAGAGAATTTAACTTCATTCATGTCACCATTGTTTATGTTGCAATACATTCTGGTTAACAACATCACGGTTGCTATGGTCTCAATGCCCCATCCACCACCACATTATTCACACAGTGTGCTCTGGTCACAGTGTAACCCTAACCCTTTAGTGCTCTGATGGAGAGAATCATTAATCTAGAACTCTAAATGCAGCCAAAAATGATGAAGATCAAATTGACAAATAGGCTCCATGTCTGTAAGCATCATAGGGTCAGGTGTAGAGATCAACCTGAGGTGTTCCCTCAGTTTCAACCTGGAGGAGGTTGGGGGTGTGTTACAATCCAGCAAAAGATCGACCACCATCACCAACTCTCTTAACTCACCAGCATGGGGCCGTTTGGTGGTTTGTGTGTTAAAAATGTTACCATGAAATTTGACTTCATTCTTTATCAATAACTGCTAGCTCCTGTTAGCTGCTGTAAGTTGTGCTAGCTATGGTTAGTTGCTGCTGTTAGCTCCTATTAGCTGCTTCAATTTCCTGTTAGCTGCTGCTAGCTCCTGCTATCCCTATAGCAGCTGTGGTAGATGACTTAGGTCAAAGGCAACAAGAGAGAATTGTTGAGAATATAAAAGTGAGCTCTTGTGAAGTTATGTTATAGTGTTGTGCTGTTGGGAGGATTAATTTTAAAGGTGTCTTAAAGGCATTTCTTTGTATTGAATGGAGTTTGAATGATTTTAATGTTTTATATTACTGTGGATACGGTACAGCAAGACAGTTTTCCATGTATATAGAATGGTACTTCTCTCGTTTCTCTTATGTTTGTCTGCAGGTGTTCTACTCAGCTCTATTTTTCTCATTTGGAGAACAAAGATAGATGGTTTTTTTTGTTGACTTTTGTTTGAAAACTGCACTCAAATCCAACATAACGCAACACTGTTTATTACATATGTCTACTATTTCTGCAACAAAATGAAGTCATCGTCCCAGAATGTATTGTATGGGTAAAATAATGGTGACCACCGTTGTCAAAAAAGTAGCAAATATAGGCTATAAGGTTTTTAAAGTAATTAAGATTTTTTCCACAAAACTAATCTATTTTGGTAGAAGGGGATTTAACAACACAAGCTTGAAAATAATTTTGACTAATTTTGTCTTAGTAGCAGCACTATTAAACTATTAACTGACCAGTAAATATGATAGACGCATAACTTAAGAAAGCATTTTGGTTTTCTGCCTCAAGTTTCAGTGTCAGTCTCAGTTTGGAAGGATTCTATAGTTATGGATCACTCAACTATCAGGAATGTTGTGTTTGTGTGGATATGATCGAGCGAACCTCTTAAAAACAGCTGTTTCAGTCTTGGCGTCAACCGTGAGACTGACAGTTTCCTTAATGGAGCCGTTGATGACCGTCTCCGTGATACTCCGCTGCTCAGAACAAGACGTTTCTTCCTCCGTCTTCGATATCCCACAGGGCTTTGGTGAAGTGGAGGAAGGAGAAACCACAATGCCTCCCAACCAGCCGTCACATTCTGTAAGATGTGAAGAAAGCACCTTAGTCTAAACATAACTTGAAGCTAACTGCATTGTTCTGCAGAAAGAAAGGCTGAGATGAAATCAAACACCTGCAATCAATTGACCTTTCGCCGAGCCCCGCCCCCCTTAGTTACTGTTGCCAACTCCGACAATAAGTGGATCAAATACTGCAGCTCCGCAGATTTCCACGATGGAAAGAAGTAGACAGATGCGTGTCAGCAACATTTTTGGAGCAATTTCTCCTCAATATCATCCAGATCTAGGCAAAAGGGTTACAGTATGCAGTGTAGGGATGGGTACCGGAACCGGTACTTTTTAAGGCACCGACCGAATTCCGTCGAACCGACAGAGTACCGATTCACTTGACAAGAAACGGTGCCTTGTTTCGGTACCTGACCTAACGAGAACTTGCGAGACAGCAATTTGCCAAAATAGACAGCAGCGCCGGTGTTATGTTGATATGTGTTCCCCTCTCGAGAAGTGTTTCACCGGTGATTGAGCGGAAAGTCGCTAGTCGCTGCAGGCAAGCTGTAAACAGAGCAAGCAGCATGGCACAGAGGAAGAGCTCTAAAGTTTGGGTCCATTTTACTAAATGGGATGGTTATCTGGGTGATGAAGAAACCAGCAACAATGATATAAATGAGGCATCATTGTCTTAATCTGCTCCAGCAGGTAAATAAACTGTTTAACATAACGTTATCTTGATATTTTAGCTCCTGTTCCGCTAATGGTGCGTTCGCTTTCTCCTCGGAACTTGGAAATTCCGACTAGGAGAAAGCGAACGCGCTATAAAGTTTGGCTTCACTTCACTAAATGCGGTGGGTGATTGGGTGATGATGAAACCAGCGACAACAATCTAAGTGAGGCATCATCATCTTAATCTGCTCCAGCAGCAAAATAAATGTTTATGTTTAAGATAGTGTTAGCTTGATATTTTAGCTATCATTAACATTGCTAATTAACATCAGCTAATGGTGCGTTCACTTCCTCCTCGGAAATTCCGACTTCCGAGTAGGAAAAATCAACTGTTTGAAAAAGAACGGCAAAATGAATGAAGATACACAGTAAATTTAGTTCACAGCAGTTTCTAATACTACAAGAACGCACCATCACACAATTTGTCCAGAGGGGAAAGGAGAGGAATAGGAGCACATGGAGCTGGGTTTTAGTTTCTGCCTCATTTAGAAACAGTTGTGGTTAAAGGTTTTCATATTGAAGAATTTTGTACAACACTACGATGACAAAATACAAACAGTTGTATGTTATTTATTGTTATGTTTATCAAATATGGTTATATATTGAGAAAAAATAAAATTTTAATTAAAAATGAGATTTAAATAATTATTAAACACTCAAAAGTATCGAAAATAGGTACCGTGAAGTACCGGTATCGATTCATAGGTACCGGGAATTGGTGCCGTATCGATTCTAATGTCAAAGGTACCCATCCCTAATGCAGTGGAGGGATACATTAGTGTCGGCTCCGCTGAGTGAAGCGTAGCAGGGAACAAGGAGTTGGGAGTTTGGGAGAAGGTCCGGCGTCCGGGGACGCGTGGATCCGAGGAGTGGTGGCGGTGACGTGGTGTCCCTGTGAGCTGTCAGATGTCAGCTGTCAGATGATCTGAGCTGCAGGCAGCTCTAACGGAGAAAAGCTCCCGGCGCTCTGCATCGCTCAGTTGATCATCTCAGCTGAGTCTGTTTATGAAATGTAACTTTTTATGCCCATGTTTACTTTCATTTTTAGTTCCCGGCCGGAGCTCGGCATTAATTCATCACGTGATCTTGACACCACCCGCTGTTGCACCAAGGCTTAATGTGCGTTTATAAGACACACGGTTGAGGTAATATTACGCTGATTTGCCGGCACGGTGTGTCTTATCTAAAAGGGTCTTGGATAGTCTGGGAGGCGGACATCCGCCCAGCCGCGAGCGGGGGGAGCACTCGTGTTGCTGGTTGAGCTCGATGAGGAGGTTCTGAAGGGAAACGAAGGAGACACGACTACTATCGAGGCTAATGCTTAGTAGTAAATTAGGCTTAGCTTCATCATTTTGTTTGGAGTTGTCGGATAGTAACGGTTGCTATGATGTGTGATTGGACAATAGCCGTTCAGGGGCGGGGCCGGCAAAAGGCTAATTATATTTCCGATTCACTTGAATCAAGTTTGTCTCAGTTTGACAAACGGAGATACTCAAAATGCCAAATGACACTGTGGTGTGTGTGTTTCAAGTGTGTGAACATAGACGTCATGAATGTGCACACAACATACCCTCAGGACGCACTGGTGAATTGACTCCCAGAGGGTCTATTGTCTCAATGCTGGTTTCCATAGCAACAGGAGAGTTGCACCTCAGAGGGTCTTTGGGACTGAAAAACAGAAGCTTTTAGACTATTAAGTCCAAGTCTCTATAAAGGCTGCAGCCCAAAACTTGACCAAAGCTTCCTACCTGACAGGAGAGAACCTGGAGAAATCAGCCCAGCCTGTTTCAGAGTTGGACGTTGCAGCAGAAGAGTTCCACGCTGCCTCAGAGACAACTTCTGAGGAGGGCGACAAAGGAGAGGACGCAGCAGGGCTGTTGTGAAAGGACACTGAAGCTGTGGAAATACTTGTGTCCATAGGGACATCATCAAAACTGGCTGTCCACACTGGCCCTTCAAATAATAAAAAAAAAAAAAAGATACCACAAAAATGTTTTGAGAGATGGATATTGGACTATTTCTAATATTACTTTTCAGAACTTGAGTGATTTAAAATTGTTATTCTATAAGCAGCACTTAAGTTTAAGCCAAAAAACCCAACTGCAGTAGCCTAGAAACCTAGACAAACTGTAGCAGTAGCTAAATATTTTGCTCTGGCGGTCGGTGTAGCTTAGCACCAGATCAGCGATGGAGTAAAACTACAAAGATGGTGTCGGCTCAGAAATGGGGCTCATTTTTAACAGCTTTAACAATAACTTTGGACGATTTCGACTGGGGCTTTTTTTTTGAGACATGAGCAGATAGAGGTAGTTAAGTCATTTGTTTAAAAAAGGATGTATTTATTTTTTCTTCTTCAATGGCAAATAGCAGACTTCTCCATTGACTGTTTTATGTAGCGATGAATGTGTCACTTTGTTGCTCTGATTGGTCCTAGCGCTGTCCAATTGTGTGCAGATTCAGTTTGAAAGACAACCGTGAATTCGGCTCCATGACCGAGCTTTGTCTATTGGTCATGGCCAGACTACTTATGGCACTTACACACTAGCATCAGTTCTGCACGGCCTAGTCAGGGTAATTTGTGTTCACATCCTGGTAGCCCGGGAATTTCCAGCGCCTAACCGGACGTGTTTTCAGTCCTCTTCCCAAGGCAGTCTGCCTCGGACCGAAACCGGTCCAACACACCCTCTGCTGACTGATTGGCGGGCTCAAATTCACACCTACCATAGGGGGAGCCTCCGATTGGCGGATAGAATCCACCAGCGGGGGCTTCCCGCATGAGTGCTTCATTATCATTCTGGATGCTGAGGAGTTAGCCTCTGACTGAAGCTGTTTTTCTCTGTCTCTGCTGTGTGCAGGGTTCTTACACTTTTTCCACTGACAAATTCAAGCACTTTTCAAGCATTTTCAAGGTAAATTTTCAAACTTTTCAAGCACCACACGGCAAAGACAAAACACTACATTAGGACTCAAGAGGACAGTTTCACCTCACTATCATATGAATTTATTACTGTTATATAATAGAGATGATCTTATCCGATCACAGGATCAAAAATCAGGCCTGATCACGTGATTTTAAATTACTGGAATCAGGTGAAAAAGATTAGCTATAACCTTATAAAGCAACTAGCGTGACCTTAATTTATCCTCAGATAGAAATTTTCAAACGAAATGACAATGACTTAGTTTTAATTTTAACCTGTCTGCTTTTAGTTCTAGTCTGTTACCTTAAAACCAAACACCCTGCTCTCCCAGTTCACAGCAGCAACTCGGACAAAAACACACAGCCATCTGACACTCAAGATACACTAAAAGACAAAGAGAAACTGTCTACTGACAGCAAAAACACAGCCAAGATAGCCATATATTAATCACACTGTATGACTCTCTGGTTGCAAACGTTGGTTTTTGCAGTCTCCTAGAGCCACGGTATGAGCCGTGTTGTGCAAGGAAGAGCGAGCCTCAACATGGGTGCAGTCATAGTAATGCTTATTGCAAAACACTGCCACATACTATTTAAACAATTTGAATTATGAGCAATGAGGCTATTATCAAACATATTCCTAATATTAACACATTTATTATCAATGTTCTTCCTGACAGAGTGATGTTTTTTAGCAGCTAATCTGAGGAAATTACATCAAAACAGGAAGTTGAGGCCTGTTAAAAGACAAATTTCTGTTACTGTTTGGTTTCAGACAAATAAAGTATTCTATTATATTCCAAGTTACAAATAAATAAATCTGAAAGGACAACTTGGATGTTTTCTACTTTCTTCTTATTAACTGAATGCATTGCTGAGGTGTTGGATTGGGACTTGGTATCAAAATCCTATGACATGGATCGGGGGCAAAAAAAATGTGATCAGAACATAATTATAAATATTATCTTGTAATATTCCACAAAGCAGGGACAAAGTAAATAAAAACATCACATTTTACATTTTGAAATGTGTCTAAGGTCAAGGTTTGCTCCTACTTTTGCAGCTCTTATAGAAGCTGTGTTTAAAATCCTGCTCCTGCTAAATTTCTGACTATTACCACCCATTACTGAAATATTTGATCACAACCCTCCTCCATCTGCAGAACCATTAATTGATGAAAATAAATAATTATACTCGATGAACAAATAGGGATTGTATTTCTGCTAGTAAAAATAGCTGTTGATATATTTAGTTTGAATTGTGACTAGAAAGAATATGACCTGGACTAGGATTAATTATATTGTTTCTATGTAAAATATGAATTACTAGCTTTTGATTAAATGATAAAATGGCTTGCCACGTGAACTCGGGTCTGCTTTCTCAGCCAAACACGGTCCATGCTTCTGCTCACAAATAGATGCCATGAACGACAAGGTGCTTCATTAAATTACTGGTATATTTACATGTTTAGTGACAAACCTGAACACAGTTAGCTCTGCTGCTGTTTACTTTCCTAGATGCAGTCAAAATTTTGATTTTTTTTCGGTATTTTATTAGTTCGTGAACTCGGAGGTGTTTTGTAAACAAAGTTTGTGAATGATGCAGCCGACGTCTGACGTGGGCTAGCTGCAGCAGGAGGAACGGGGCTTTGCGGTTCATAACAGACTTTTTAGCACCGAAAAAGAGATTTCTTACCGTTTTTTTTTTGTTCCCTGCTCTACTCCAGTCTTGGTTTCATAACTAATTATCACAGAAGGACCCGCTGGATCCCATACCCAAAGCAGCGCTCTCACACACGAGGCTACTAGCATAAAAGTCTCATCTGTAAAGTAGGTCTGCTTCATAGCGAAGCCAGCGTACACCGCCGGTCCAGCGGCTGGTCTCTATAGTAGGAGGAGCCTGCTGCTAACAGACCGGTGTGACAGAAAGGAGCGGACCCTCTGAGAGCAGCCGCAGCCGTGTTTAGTAAAAGCGAAATAATCGCTCTCTAGTTTTTAACGTTAACAAAAATAACAAATTGAGTTTTTTCATCAAACTAACTTGGGTGATCTTATAAACAAAACCGTGCAGTTTGTTTTTCAAGCATTTTCCAGGACTCAATACAGAAATCAAGCACTTTCCATAACTTGAAAACACGTTATTGAAATTCAAGCATTTTCAAGGATTTCAAGCACCCGTACGAACCCTGTGTGTGGAGCATACACACACACACACAGTGCTGCCAGGCTGCCACACACAGCAAAATAGGATTTAATATCAGAGGCAGAGAGTCTCCAAAGGCAAGACTGCTCAGAACGCCTTTGTTTAATAAGAAAGACACTGCCAACTTCTAAGCGCTCTTTTGCTCGGAGATGCGCTCATGACATCACTGATATCTTTGTGTCAATTTTGGAGACCGCCCATGTGCTCAACTACGTCTGCATTCCTAAGGCAGTGTGGAACCACCGCGGCCGGGCCCGGCGGAGCGGAGCTGAAGCTAGTGTGTACGTGCCAATATTAACATTTATAGGGTGGCTCGCCAGGCTACAATTGTAGCCTTTCAGGAAGACTAATACGTTGTAATAACTATGTAAAAAATATGTTTCTGAGGTCAACATAGGGTTGGACAATAATTCAATAACGATATATATTCATCAATAACGTATGGTGCAGTAGAAAAAAAAATAGATCAATAAGAACTTCAATAGAAAGTTTTCTTTCTTTTTCTATTTTAGCCTAATTGGTAGCTTCAAAATAGAGTCATTACTTATACTCAACCAATCAAAAACACAGAGCCAGGCACTCTCCATCACCAAGCCCTTCCCTCTCAAACCTACACAGACAGCAATGTGACTTAAAGTGCTGCAGCAAGGAGAGGTGGAGGAAGTTGTCTCAAAAAAGGTTACAGAAGTTCACCAGTGTGGCAATATTTTCATTTTTACACGTCTGACAAAAAACAAACAATGGTGGTTTGCAAAATTTACAGAGAATCGATAAAAACCAAGTCTGGTAACACAACACAGTGTTTCCCCTCTACGGCTGAAATTCCAGCGCCACGCCTACAAAATGGGTAGTATGGCGGCGACGTGATCCGTGCACGCCCATCCCACCATCTTTTTATACATACATTTTTTTTCTCCATACCTGACAAAACAACAACGTAAGTTAAAAAAAATATTTTTTGTTGTGCCAACCTGCATCAACCTCCATTCTGTCATCAGCAGTACTGTTGGGAACATCAAAGGGATCTCTCTTGGCTTCTTCTTCCTCAGAGTCTGTGCTTTCCTCACTGTCTGTGCTGCCTGAACTCCTGGGATGGAAGCAGATACTTTAAAACACTGAGCTTCAAAAATGAGTGATGCAAGTAAGGTGAAATGTAGTTGTATCGATTTGTATTATGATTAGTGAAACCTGATTACTGTTTGTTCTTGTTCTTTAAGTTTGATCCAGTATAGCGGGGTGGGTTAGGATGGGGTTTTTGTTTTGTCTATTCTGTTCTGTTCTATAATAATAATGTGAAAATCCAATAAACAGATCTACCGTAAATCCTCTAATATTGGCCTGTACTCCATTACCGGACGGGTCTCCTATATTAGCCGGTCTCGCTGTCAGCGGGGGTAAATAAAGGCCGGTCTCTAATAGTGGCCTACTATTAGAAACAGCGTGTGTGTGTGTGTGTGTGGTTTTTTTTCTTTTTCGGAGATCGACGGTAAAGTGAGCCCTCACTCGATTTTTCGAGGCGCACGTATACCAAGTTTTACGGTAACAGTGGACTAGTGGATCATAATCTCCGGCTGCAAGATGAGCAGAAACAGAACGGAAAATGCTAGTTTGCAGTGATCACTTCATCACAGGTAAGGGCTTACTAAAGGTTTTTATGGCGCTTTATTGAACAGTTATTTAGAAACGCAGCTACAAAAACAGCAGGTAAACAGTTTGATACTGTTTTCATGTGTCCTCACCGCAAATAGCTTTTAGAGTGCTAATGTTTTTAGCAGTTAGCTCAGTGTTGTAACGTGGCAGGAAAATAGTTTGATACTGTTTTCACGTGTCTTCACTGCAAATTGCAAGCTGTTTTCCTGCCACGTTACAACACTGAGCTAACTGCTAAAAACATTAGCACTCTAAAAGCTATTTGCGGACCACAAATAGCTTTTAGAGTGCTAATGTTTTAGCAGTTAGCTCAGTGTTGTAACGTGGCATTAATACCTTAATAAAATCAAACAAATGTACCAGAAATGTGGATTTAAAAAGGCTTAAAACGTTAGTTATAAGTAGATCCTAGCACGTACTCACGGTTAGCATTAGCTATCATTACGAGTTAATTACGTAACTAAAATAGCACATCTCACGAGCATGAACAAGACAACGGTCATTTAAAGCTTCTCCGGATCTCTGAACTGTTAACCAACCTGAAATAAAATAGTTGTAGGCTTTCAGACTCATTAAAGGCTTTTGGTTTGCAGTGTAATATGAGATTTGCCACACGAGATAGTTTGTTGTGTCGATCGCTTCAGCGTTGGGTAAATCCTCCAGCATGTATTAAAAGTCCAACTTTTAAAATTAAATGAGTCATAACCTAAAGGAAGATATCGTGTCTGTGCCAGCTCGCTTAGAACACTCACTTTCATCCGTCACGCTGTGTTTTATAGTAGAGCAAAACACTTCCTGTCCACTGTTTGAGTTTAGCGCAGCGGCAGGGTCACGTGAGTGAAACCCACCAATCATCACTTTTGATTTGCATGTGAGACTTCAGTCACCGCTCAAATAGACACAAAATCTTGTTTTTATTCATTCTACTGGTAGTTTATTTTGCTCAAATTGAAATATAGGCCTGCCTCTAATTCTGGCCTCCTTCCAATAAAGGCCTGAACCAGGAATGCGCTTGAGTAAATACAGGCCCGGGCCTGTATTAGAGGATTTAAGGTAGTTCAAAAATAATGTAGTTGTATCGTAGTTTCAAAAACTGGCATGAAGCTTGACACACAGATGTCATGCATGGACAGAAGGTTAAACAGGCAGAATAAGTGATCTGACTCGGTGTCTGCTTGTGCTTGTTCTGCTGACCTTGGACGTCGCTGCGTCTCTGGAGCAAAGGTGACTTCTTTTTCTTCCCAAATGTCCTCCTCATCTGAGCCAGCATCTTCAAACTGCTGAATTTTCTCCTTACAGCGAGCCTCAAACAAAGCTAAATTTGCCTGAAAAAACAAACAAAAACCACACAGAGACAGCACCCTTAGTGGCTGCAGGTGGGGTTTCAGATATGCACCTCTAAGAAGACTGCTAAGATTAATATTCAGAGAACTTACACTTTCATTTGTATTCAATGAAAAATTGATGTCTGATATTCTATCAAAGGGAATACTGCAAAGTCAAAAAGAAAGACAAGTTTAGCTTGGGTCAACAGGAATACATTTCACAGTAACACTGCAAGAAAAACAATACTAATTATTTCCACACATTAGTGATAAAGTTAAACTCAGACCAAAAATCAGGTGATGTATGACGCATGTTATAAATGTGCCTCTGTTGCCACTAAATAGAGAATATTATAATGAAACCAGCAAACTCATAAGGTGTGAAACCCCTCCTCCCCACCGAAAATGATTTAGAAAGGCCGACTGAACCCGATTGTTCCACATCTGAGGTCCTCTAAATGAGAAGGAGGATTGACCAAATGATATTTTGTATTTAGGTGGTTTGCAGTCTCCATTGGCTACTGCTCTGGTTGTAGCTCCTGTGCTGCTGGTTATAACGGAGAAATTTATAAAGTTATCGAAACGTAGGAGATCGTACTTCTCCTGTATTTTGCAGTGGTGCTACTTCATTGGATTTTGGTCCAGGACTAGGGCTTGTTTGTACACATGACAGGTTTTAAAGCAGATTGGGTAGCTTGCTTCCAAACAGTTACACAGTAAGAGAGGTGAGACAGATCCTGGCATGGAGGTACAGCTGGGCAGCTTTTACAGGTAAATATAGCCTCATCAGATGGACGCAGTTGAGGTTGGTCCTAATGGTTCTGTACACTTTCCTGATGTGGGATTCAAATTTAAGATTAGAGCCCAAAACAACACCCAGATATTTAAACTCATCCACTTGTTGGATTTCTTTCTGGTCAATGAAGACAGTGAAGTTGTCACAAATCTTGTGTTTGATCATAAAAACACATGGAGGGGGTTTTGCTGAAGTTTAGGGTCAAAAGGTTATTCTTGAACCGGTGAGACACTCCCAACATCTGTCCGTTCAGTAACTTTGCAGCATGTTGGGGAGTCTTTGCAGCTACATAGATGACGGCGTCATCAGCATACATTTGGCACTGGACACCTTTACAACTGTCGGGTAAGTCATCGATGTATAGGAAAAATAGTAATGGGCCTAGGATGAAACCTTGTGGAACTCCTATTGTACAGTTTTTATTGCTTGATTTAATTCCATTATCTGTTCCCGGTGTTTTAGATATGATCTGAACAATGGTGAGTCCAATGAGACAGAAAATACTTGACATTTTATGTACAAATATATTATGCAATGAATAAATGAATAAAACCCTATATGTCAGCTTTGTAAGGTGTTACTTTACCCCGAAATTCCACTATCTCCGCTCCGCCCCCGCTCGCTTCCGAACTCAATTCACACTATACCCGCTCTACAACGGCTCCGCCCCGGTGCGGAGACCTGAGGTGCGCAAACAGGCATGCGCGGGAGTTTCGAGATCTCGCGATACAGTCCGAGCAATAAATGCGGAAGTTAGATCCAAACAAATCATTCTGTGATTAAAATATTTTTAACACGGTCTTCAAATGTGTAAACACGTAAAAAATGTTTTGAGATGAATGTGTATACATGTAATAGTCATTAGATAAAAATACCTGTGCATATGAAACAAAAAAACGCTTTTGTTTATAGATTTATTGTGAAAAAACGGAAGTTGTGCTTGCTCACTTTCCTGTTGGGCGGTTGTGATTTCTGTAGATTGACTGCGGAGGTTCTCCGGCGTCTGGCAAAAATAGGATCGAATCTATTTTTGCCGGATGGCAGAAGGCGCACTGCGCCGCACGGCCGCAGTAGTGGAACAGCTCTGATTGACTACAAAGGAACCGTTTTTGCTGCGGAGTTCGTGCCGCAGCGGAGCGGAGCGGAGATAGTGGAATATGGGGGTTAGTGTTACACAGTAATATTGAGACAAGTGCAGCCATGCAGGATGAGTACTCACTCCACAACATCGTCCTGATCTGCAAACTCTTCATCATTGAAGCCGAACTGCTCAATAAAATTGGAGGTCATTTGTTGCATCTGATAATCAGAAAAGGCCTGGCAGAACCCAGAACCAACACATTTTTAAGCTTGGCTCTAAACACAGCTCCTCACTGCAGCAAAAGCATAAACATGTATAACTACAATACCAGAGTCTTGCTGTTAAAATACGTTAGGATTCTGTCTGAAATCATATTCTATTGTTTAAAAATAAGAGGAGTCAAGAATGCTGTTAAAGACCAACTCAAAATTAGAAGTCACGTAAGTTAAAAGCACTTAAGAACACAAGAGATGTTTTGGTTGTAGAGAGAGTTATTGAGTACAAGTGGAAAATAAGTTATTGTAATGCAAAGCCCATCTACAAACAGATACAGGTTTTGGATGTTATACGTCTAAACAAAAATAATGATCAGTGAAGGCTATTTAAAGTTCACCGCTGTAATAAAACTTAATGCACAATCCTGTCCATAACTGTGGAAGAACCAACCAATTCAGTTCAGGCCAATATTAGGGATAACACAATCACCTTTGGCCTCCTGAAGGTAACAACAGCTCTGTGTACTGTGACCACATGAGTTAAACTCACTAAGCTGAACTGTACAGCTTGAAAATACAAAAGGTCCTTAGTACCTCTTCTTTCTACTAAAACTATGTACTCAATATGGCCCCCTGCTGCAACCAGTTACAGAACAGTTTTATAAACCTTTACATCTAGCAGACTTAAAGGGAATGAGGACACTGCATGTATGGGTCTGGAATGAGTGTCCAGGCCTTACCTGTTGAAGTGAGGAGTCTTGGTGAAAGCCACTGTCTTTAAAGTCCACCTCATCATCACTGGAAGAATGAATATGTTGTGTGTTCACCTGAGAAAATATCAATTTTAGTGTCAGATTTAACCATTTGATTTCTAATCAAAACAGCTGCAATACCAGGTCAAACACTAAGCAATGGATCCAAAGCTAGTTATTTTCCTAAGATGAATCTCATTTCTGATTTTTGCACTAAACTACCAAACCCAATTCTGGCAGTTTCTATTTTCTTATCAAGAACCATACCAGGCACCATACAAAATACTTACTCTCTAGCATCCCGCTGAATTGAAGTTTACTATGTCTTACCAAGCAGAATTAAACATCTTGTGGAAGTGGTGGCTAGAAACCTGAGCTAATGTGTTAATAAGAAAATGTGAGCTTCCTCCAAAGAAAATCCAGGTCTCCTTTAATTAGCTCCTGCACTTTCTCTAACTTTATCTTACAGATACCCCAAATTGTTGAGATTAGACTCAAACACAGCATGTTTATATGGTCACTTACCAGGTCGACAGTGTTTCTTTTGTTTGTATCAGCGAGCTGCCCAGAAATAAATGTCTCCCATTTTTCTCTTTCCACTGCAGGTAGCTCTGTGACACAAACACAGACTTTCATCAAACCTGCTGCCTTTACATCCAGATTATGCTTTAACAACACAAACAATTTTGCCAAATTCATCCTGATCTGTTCACTGAGTGTTTGCTCCATTTGAAAAACTAATTTACACTTTAAATCCCAGCCGGGAAGGTACACGGATTCAGAAACAAAAGATCCTGAAAAGATTATTACTTTACTTAAAGGGGACTAGGGCTGCACAATATATCGAAAATGTATCGTTATCGCAATATCAGCATGCGCAATAGGCATATCGCAAAGAACAGAAAAATATCGCAATTAATGGTCATCTCAGATTTTTGCTACACAAAATGCATTTTGTCAATCAAACGGAAGCATGACGTTTTTGACAAATCAAATAGAGCCCTTCACCCATTTGGCCAATTGGTTGGGTTCTTATAGGTTAGATGCCTTGGTGCCTAGGTGGACGGCACTTCATTTGGATGGCTAGCAAACACCTGAGTTAGCTTAAAGAGTGTCGCAATGACTGAGGGTAAGACGTGTGTGGAAAATGTTAGCGAGAAAGCACTCAGAATTCAAACAGCATGACTATTATTTCTAAGTACTTGTGTGCAAGACGTGCCAAACACTTGAGGCAACCATGAGGGGAAACACGACAAATCTCCGTTGTCACCTCCAACACAACCATAAAGATCTATAAACTGGGCTCTAGAAAGCTAGCATTAGCAAACCCAAAGTCTCTGATGTTAAGACAAGTAAGAGCACAACAGCCCAGCAGATGCCCATGGGTGGAACTCCTTATGAGAAACCATCAAAGTGGTACAAGGAAATAACGGAAATAGTCGGTAAGTGCTACGGGAGTAAACATGTCCATTTAGCTCTGTAAATGTTCTACAGCGTTGTCATATTGTTTTAAATCGCTCCAACATATTTTAATGATTATTGTTTACAAAAATATTGAAACAGATCATGTTAATTTTGTAATGTAAACTTGCATGATTTTTATTTTGTTACTGTATTAAAACTAATGATAGAGGATGGAGTGGTGTGTCTAAAGTAAATATATACAAAAACTGCAGATTTAAGTATGTGTTCATTTATCGCAAGTAATATCGATATCGCAATATTAAGCACTGTTATCACATATCGCAGATTTTCTTAATATCATGGAGCCCTAAAGGGGACAAATTAGAAGTTTTAATAGTTCTACTGTCATGTTCATGAAGTACTTTGCACAAAATCTGTCTCATATAAAGTGACTTCAGTATTTTGGGCATTTTCAGTACCATCCACAATGAGCCATTTCAGAATTCTGTCACTTTAAAGGGGTTCTAGAACGACTTTTTTCACAACTGGAAACTGTTCTTTGAGCCTCTATATAGCACATGAAACTTTGTTGGAGCTCAAAATGTCCCAGCAGCCCTGATAAGTGGCCAAAAACAACACTATAATTAAGCTCTACAATGGATTATTCTGCAGGTTGTTTTGAACCTGAAGACAACATGAGAAATGCAAGTTCTTACCAGAGATGAGCTGCTGTATCTGAGGTCCATTAGGACCTTTCTCACTGTTATGGACCACAGAATTGGCTATTCTGGTAAGGTGACCCATGTAGCCTCGTCGCCGACCACCTTCTGCTCTAAAGCACACAAAGTAATGAAGTCATTATTGCATCAGTTACGTTTACCACTATAGCCAACCATGAATACTTACTGCTCTTTCTCATTGGAATCCCAGGCATCTACAATTCTTTGTATTAACTGGCACTTTTGAATCAACTGGGGAAGAAACAGAAGAATAGAGAAAGACACAAAAAGAGTCACGTACAGGAAGTACATCCTTCACACAAACATGTAACCCAAGAGTTTCAGCTGATCTGTTTTAGTAACAGTTGCAGGGATTGCACCTTTATGGGTGTATTTCTGCTGTAGAAACACACACACACACACAGACATTCTGCCTGTTTCACAATTAGCGGCAAGTTACAAAAGTTCTGAAAATTCACCATGTCCTTCTCAATCTAGCTTGAAATAAATTTACATCTGCCTTTTGCAGATTCCAAATGCAATCAGATCAGCTAGGACGATTTATGTGAGTTGTCTGTTTTGAAGATTTTTGTCCATGTGGTCTAGCCCTTTTATTCTAGAATGAATGTTTTTGTTAAATGAGTTAAAATTAATTGTTGGATTGCTGTTGATGTGAAACAAAAAACAATTTTGCTTCTTTGGACAGATTGAGACAAAACATTGACCGACCATTTTGCACTAGTATTAGCATTTGGTTAAACGTGTTGGACCAACACTGTAGAGCTGAGGCAAATGGCTCTCTGTGACTCCAGTCACATCACCTTCATCCCCATTATTCTCTTCTTCATCTGGAGTTATGACTATGTAGATGAGTCCATCTTCACACACCTGGGTCAACATCTTCAGAAGATACTCTGTTTGCTACACCTTGATTACATTCATCACACTGAACTGCTGATGTACTGAAAGACTGCAATTTTTATCAACAGAGGCATCAAGATGCCCCTGATTGCAAATCTTGAATATTTTAAGTTCATCTCTTTAATTCTATCTGACCTATTGACCTTTTGTTGTAACTTCTATGAAGATCTGACAGATGAGTTAAATGAAGAGCAAAGAGAGCGAACTGACGTAAACATTCCTAAATTTAGGTAAAAATAAATAGAAGGCAGTGTTAATTTCGTTGATGAATTTTTTTTTTCGTGACGAATGAATTTTTGCGGACTAAAACGAAACGAAAATATACACGCCAAAAAAGACTAAATTATGACGAATATTGACCGACATTTTTGTTGACGAATAAGAGACAACGAAAACTGACAAAAACGAAAATCCAATCAGAAAACAGAAAAGATGGGCGACTGGAAAAAAAGAACCAATCATCAAATGGATCAGGCGGGACTAAATGAGAAAAGAACTAATCAGAGTCTGGAGCCGGCTGCTGTTTGAAAAAGCTAGCGGTTAGCAAACATTGATTTTTTTATGCCAGTAAAAGTTATGTCCAAAGGGAGAAAATGTCCACGACTGGGAGGAAAAGCATCAAATATGACCATCTGAAAAGTATGTGCTTGGTGATTACACACCTGGGGTTTCCCCTGGTTATAAAAGTGTTACGGTGTTGTTAGCAGCAGCGGAGGCAGAGCGGGAGTGGTCAGCAGATTACTGCTGGTGCCACAGCTCAGCGAATCGAGTTCCTGCACGGCCAGCGCGCTGCGATTCTTGTTGTCTAATCATTTTTCTTTTCGTGGTGGTGCTACAGCCGATATGATCAGCATTCGGTATGCTAGCTGTGTTTTTGAGGAGAAACGTTCAGTGTCCCATAAATCAGTCTAATGAAAACTCTAATAAATACACGTGAAAATTATTCTTAACTTTAGTTTACCTCTTTGTATTATAAGAGTAACACCTTTCAATGTTTTGATGGTATGATGTGATTTCTTGTCATGTTTACTAATAACTGCACATTATAGAGTATTTTATTTTATCAATACTGAGAGGCACAAGTTCAAACTGTCAGTGTTCATTTAGGTATTTTCATTAATTATTGTTATGAAAACAAATATAAATGTAGAGTTTTATTGATCCAAAGTGTAAAATGTAATTTTTACATATTTATTTACAGTTTCAAGCAGGTATAGTTAACATTTCCTTTACACAAGTAGAAAATTATTTCATCAGAAGAAAATCACACGCGTTTTAATTTTAGTCTTATTTTAGTCGACTAAAATAACACAAATTAAAACAAACAGGACGACTAAATCGTGACTAAAATTAAAATGAATTTTAGTCAAAAGACTAAAACTAAATTAAAATTTCTTGTCAAAATTAACATTGATAGAAGGTTGGGTGCTGACATCTTTTCTAAAGGATGTTTATTTTGTCATTATACACAAAAATGTTAAGGGTGAGGTGGCAGGATGTTTTCACCCTGGAACCCAAAACGACAGGCGTCTATTTCAACAAAGAAAAGAAACTGAAGCTCACATGTTTGATGAGAGCACTCTCTTTAACACATCCTTGCTCTGTTTCTGGCTGGCCTTCTGTGGGAGCAGGGGGCATAGCCAGGATCAGTGCAGTGCATATTTCCACCTGAATATGAAGGAAGTTGTTCCAGATGTATCTGAAATACATATCCTATAAACAGAACAAAATTTATTAATTATGCGGTTCAACGTGGTTTGGAATATTGTTCTACTTCTACTTGAACTTAGATCAGTAACAATCTAAATTTCTAAATTTCAGAAGGTGTTGGCCAGCGTGGCAGGAACAAACAAAAACATTCATATTTTACAGCTTCAAGGCAAAAAATATAATATTAGGTTTTAATGTTAGATATTTGTTTGGATAACTCAGTACCAAAACACCAACATGATGAAATACCCCAAGTTATTGTGCGATCCAATACAACAACTCTTTAAGTACTTCTACGTATGGAAAGGGACAGTTAATAAGAAAAAGAAAACAGTACTCACTAGTATAACTCCCAGTGTGTTGAGGTTTATGAGTTCTGTGTTGATGCTGTGAGTGTTGCACTGCAACAGACTTGCAACCAGTCTGACCACGTTGAGCCGAGTGTTGCCCACCGGTGGGTCCAGCACCCCCCACGTTGTCTTCATAATGATCTTCTGATGGTGGTAAACGAACACTCTTCAGTTCATTCAAACTTGAATAATACTGATAAATACACAGCTTTACAAAGAATTTAATCAAAAAATAATAAAATATAACTTCCAGGTAGTTTTCTACCTTGGGAGGTTCAAGGAGAAGCTGGTGAAAGTCTTTGAGGCGAGGTCTCACAGCCTCCAGAATGCTGTGGTTGACCGAGAATGAAGGGTGAGACATCCCAGGAGGACATTCCATATGACCCTCAAACCTGCAGCACACAGCGTCACAAACACACACTCAGGAATTAATGGGTGGGAAAAACAAATAAGCCGAAAACAAAAAAATTAACTATTTCAGACAAAAACTAATCAGAAAAATGTATTTTATAACTTTGTTAATTCAAACAACAGTATGCAAACATACATTCCTATTTGAATATTGTAATTTGAGAGGCATGGGGCCTTCTGACTTCAACATTAGACTGTAACTCAGTGTGAACCTAAACACATTAAAAACAGAGGAGAACAGGACTTACGCTGGTCTCCTTGTTTCAAACAAGGTGAGGAGAATCTGGATCACACTGACAATTGCAGACTCATTCTTCTCCTTTTCAAAGATATTAGCAAGCAGCTGCTCCACTGTCTCCTGCCTGAAGACCAAGAGAACACAATTGATGATGGAATTGAAGGTCAAATAAATTGTGAACATCAGAATGAACCGACAGAAATTTGAAAAAGCAAGACAGCATGATGATAAATTTCAGAATAACACTTGAGGTGAAATGTAAGCTTCGTACACTAAATGATGTCAATGTTTTAGCCCTATTGTGTCTTATTATTAAAATGGGACAATCAGCTGAAACAGTTGAGGGAAATGTGTTCAAACCTAATCACAGGAGATGTCCAGAAAGTTTGGAGGCGTGTTCATCATGTGTTAAAAATGAACGGCATGTAAGTTAATTAGTATTAACAAGTTATTAACGCAGATATACTTTACTGTCGCTCAGAATATTTTACTGAGGATGTTTTTCAGCTCAACATCAGACTCCTGAAACCCAAACCAGGTCTAACCGACGTCACCCCGTCTTCTTTAAAAGCGCGTCTTCATCACCGCTCCAGCTGCTGCGTTCAAAGTTGACAGAAATGGAGATTCCGTGCTGCAACCCCCGCAATGAATCTGCATCTCCAGAACAGACTTGAACATGTTTGCCAAATGATTTGTGCAATAATCAGATTTTTATTTTACTTCCACAAAATGCTAATTTTAGATTAGACATTACAGAAAACGAGGATGGCTTGCCATTAAATTTAAAAGCCACCCCTTGTTTTTTAGGCCGTCATTTTTGAAGTCAGGCCGTCCAAATGATGGCGGGACAGCTCGCTGGCTAATATTATGTTGGAGGCATCCACAGGTGTTTTCTGGAGTTTCGTACAAATTAAACAAGGTTGGATGGTACTCTAAGGAGAAAATACAAAACATGATCCTCGTGGAGCTGCTAGCTTTATCCAGATGACCGTGGGTTTGTTAAAGCAGATATGCAATGGTGTCTCCAGCTCCAACCCCCCAGTGAAAAGCAAACTGCAGAGGGTCATTTGCTAATTCAGGAGGACTTTCAACCTGTGTTATGTTAGAGCAACGAATCTGTTATGGACAGATGGGCGACTGTTTTTAGGTTCTGGTGTGTTTCTTTATATTAACCAATAGAGGAATTTGAAACAACATGAAACTTTAGGCTTCTTAAGAATATGGTGTGGTTCAGACTGGAAGGAAAACTAAACTGGTTAACCTTTTAACAACAATTATCCTATCAATAAGTTGTTTAAAAAAGAAAAACAAGCAAACTACAAATATTTTAAATGAACAAATAGTCCTAGGGGTGTAGCAGGGATGGTGACATGAACATTTTCCTAAACGACTAACTGTGGAGCAGCAGCAGATGTCAGTATGTCAGAATAACCTGACTGATGGTCTGCATTTAGGAACAAATTGTGTGGCTTTCTATCGTTTTGATGGTTGTTAAATGAAGATCCTATGACAGAACCAGCAAAGCAAACCTTTATTAAAGACAGAGATGGGATGTTTGTAGTAAAGTAAAACATACTTCTCAAGTGTGGCCAAAAGCGGGTCTGGCTCTGAGCAGCCCTGGACCTGAAACATCTGGTCTCTGCTCAGTCGAATGATTTCACATAAGGACTGAGAGGCATTGGAGTGTCTCTGCATCAAAACCAAAACAGGAATATCAACATTAAATGCTCTGAAGATTCCATTTTAAAATTCTGCACAATTCTGAAATGATCTTCATAGATGGTTTGTAAATAAGCCCATTTTTAAATGTTTCACGCAATAAGGTGTACTGATGTAGTTTTGTTTTCTAAACTTTGTAGAACTTCATAGAAAGAACATTAAAGGTCAGGTAAACATACGCATGTAGAGGGAAACTTACATCTTCATCTTGAGAGGATTGTACCATGTCTACCAGTCTCTGGATCACCTTTTCCTCATTTAGCCACTGGAAGACAAACACAAACATTCAAAATTAGAAGAAATTTGAATTGTGAAATCATCATCAGAGCAATACATGAGCAATTATTAATAAGGGACAGTTTTAAAAAGAAATATTTACACGAGTAAAAAAAGCCTCATTTTATCTGAATTTTTGTGATTTGCACAACAAATTAAGCAAATGGAGAAACAATAAGGTTTTGGGGAAACCTTGTTGAAAACAAAACAACTGAATTACCAGCTCAGTGGCCTAGTGGTTTGAGTGTCCGCCCTGAGACTGGGAGATCGGGGTTCAAATCCCGGTCGGGTCATACCAAAGACTTTGAAAAAATGGGACCCAATGCCTCCCTGCTTGACACTCAGCATTAAAGGGGTTGGATTGGGGGTTAAACCACCAAATGGTTCCCGAGCGCGGCTGTGTCTGCAGCTCACCGCTCCCCCAGGGGATGGGTCAAATGCGGAGAACAAATTTCACACACACCAGTGTGTGTGACAACTAGTGGGACTTTAACTTTAACTTTAACTTTAATTACTACAATACATCAATATATATATTAGAAACGTATGTACAGTGGGGCAAAAGAAGTATTTAGTCAGCCGACAACTGTACAAGTTCTCCCACTTAAGATGAGAGAGGCCTGTAATTTTCATCATAGGTATACCTCAACTTAGATAAAATGAGAAAAATATCCAGAAAATCACTTTGTCTGATTTTTAAAGAATTTATTTGCAAATTATGGTGGAAAATAAGAATTTAGTCAATAACAAAATTCCATCTCAATGTTATATACCCTTTGTTGGTAATGACAGAGGTTAAAAAAGTTTTGTGCATGTCTTCACAAGGTTTTCACACACTGTTGCTGGTATTTTGGCCCATTCCTCCATGCAAAGCAGTGATGTTTTGGGGCGCTGGGCAACGGACTTTCAACTCCCTCCAAGATCTGGAGACTGGCTAGGCCAATCCAGGACTTTGAAATGCTTCTTACGAAGCCACTACTTCGTTACCCGGGCGGTGTGTTTGGGATCATTGTCGTGCTGAAAGACCCAGCCATGTTTCATCTTCAATGCTCTTGCTGATGGAAGGAGGTTTTCACTCAAAATCTGACGATACATGGCCCCATTCATTCTTTCCTACACGGATCAGACGTCAGCATGATGTTTCCACCCCCATGCTTTACAGTAGGTATGGCGTTCTTTGGATGCAACTCAGCATTCTTTCTCCTCCAAACACAACGAGTAGAGTCATCTGACCATAGACATTCTCCCAATCCTCTTCTGGATCATCCAAATGCTCTCTAGCAAACTTCCGACGGGCCTGCACATGTACTGGCTTAAGCAGGGGGACACATCTGGCACTGCAGGATATGAGTCCCTGGTGGCGTAGTGTGTTACTGATGGTAGCCTTTGTAACTTTGGTCCCAGCTCTCTGCAGGTCATTCACTAGGTCCCCCCGTGTAGTTCTGGGATTTTTGCTCACCACTCTTGTGATCATTTTGACCCCACGGGGTGAGATCTTGTGTGGAGCCCCTGATTCAGGGAGATTATCAGTGATCTTGTAGAGTCAGGTCCATAAATATTGGAACATCAACACAATTCTAACATTTTTGGATCTGCGACCAGTGTTTAAATACTGTTGAGCCTGAAGTGGGTTGGAACTTGTAGCTGTAGCAGGAGTGGTTTCATTGTGATGTTGTTATAAAGGTTTGCTCAGAAAAGGAGTTTTTCTCTCGCCTTTTTCAACTTTCTAATTTACATAAAAGTAGGTCACACACGGCTTTGACTTTTTGGCGTGCTACTTTTGACCACCCAAGCTGCCTTTATTCAACAACAACAAAGAAAATGTTGGTTTAGATTCTAGATCTCCTTTAATACAGGTAACATGTGGAGGACAGTGGAGCTTCTTACAAAAGAAGTCACAGGTCTGTGAGAGCCAGAAATATTGCTTGTTTGTACGAGACCAAATACTTATTTTCAACCATAATTTTCAAATAAATTCTTTAAAAATCAGACAATGTGATTTTTTCTCATTTTATCTCATAGTTGAGGTATACCTATGATGAAAATTACAGGCCTCTCTCGTCTTATTAAAGCCTGCCGCACACGAGAGCCAATAGCTGAGCTACCGGTCATTCGAGGCCGTTTGCTCAGCAGATTACTCGCTGTGTGCGCCTAATTTTCACTGAGTTTTCTGCCTCACGAGACGCTGAGGTGAAAATCAAACCGGTTTGGTACTTTCCACCCCATGGGGGGCAGAAACTCGCCATGTGCGCACTACGTGAGCAGCCGGCTGAGCTGAAATCTTCCAAGTGACCAATGCAATATTACCGCAACGTGTAATGAAAATGAAAGTAAACACGCGCTTAAGTTTCACTTTTGTAAACAGGACCAGCTGAGAAACTGGAGCGATGCACAGCTCCGGGAGCTTTTCTCCATTAGATCTGCAGCTCAGATCATCTGACAGCTCACAGGGATGGTGGAGGACACACACCTGCGCAGCTTCGATCGCAATAAAAAGCAAGTTATGTCCAAGATAAACGGAAGTCCGCGATACGTGCTTAAGTTTCACTTTTGTAAACAGAATCAGCTGAGATGATCATTTGGAGCGCGTTCTCCCCTCACGTGATTCCAAGGTGGCAGCCTCCTGTCTGCACAGTTGGTGGCTGACTAAATACTTTTTTGTAAGACAGTTTAATACTTTTACAGACCATTATCAGTTTCCACATCAGTTCTTTTGACTATTTAGTTTTACTTTTCAAATAGATTTAGAACACTTCTGCATCTTTTCTGGAAACAAGCGAACAGGAGCTGAGATGTTGCCCTCTCACAATGGTGTCATGAGGAAATGATGAAACAGAACATGAAGTTGATCAACTGCTGATCTGCCTCAAAGCTGAGAGAGGTAGTCTCTTGACGCTGATGGGCCACAGGTTTCAAAGTGCTGTTTTTTTTTCCAAATTTGAATTGAGTTAATGCAATATTGACAAAATTATCATGATTATTTTTTTAATGAAATATATTTATAGTTGCTCTGAGGTTTATAAACCATTACCGCTATATTGGTTCGCTTTTGATAAAATCCATCCATCCATCCATCCATCCATCCATCATCATCATCCGTTTATCCGAGGGCGGGGAGGCAGTAGCCTAATCAAACAGGCCAAGACTTCCCTCTCCACAGCCACTTGGGCCAGCTCCTCTGGGGGAATCTCAAGGCCAGCTGAGAAACATAGTCCCTCCAGCGTGTCCTGGGTCTACCTCTGTGTCTCATTCTGGTTGGACGTGCCCGGAAAACCTCACCAGGGAGGCGTCCAGGAGGCATCCTAACAAGATGCCCGAGCCACCTCAACTGGCTCCTCTCGATGTGGAGGAGCAGCAGGTCTACTCCGAGCCCCTCCCAGATGACCGAGCTTCTCACCCCATCTCAAAAGTCCTTTTTATAAGGCGCACCGTGCCGACAAATCCGGGGTAATATTACCGCAACGTGTGTCTTATGAACGCGCCATGTCGGCATCATGTTGCGGGAATTTTGCGGCATTCGTGCCGCCACACTTGATAGTAATATTGCAGTAATATTGCGGCTTTGCCGGTCTTATAAACGCACATTAAGTGTTGGCGCAAAAGAGGGTGGTGTCATGACCACGCGATGAATTAATGCCGAGCTCCGGCTGGGAACAATATTGAAAATGAAAGCAAACACGGGCATAAGTTTCATTTTGTAAACAGAATCAGCTGAGATGATAAACTGGAGCGATGCGGTGCTCCGGGAGCTTCTCTCCATTAGAGCTGCAGCTCAGATCATCTGACAGTTCATAGGGATGGTGGAGGACAGACACCTGTAGGAGCTGCTTGTGAAAAAAGAAAACTTAAAGAGCAAGTAACACCAAAATCAACTTTTTTTGCTGATAACCTGTATAAATGAGTGTCTAATAGTGTTTTAGACATGTGTAGTCATAATTTTTGCATTTTTGTGCATTTTCTTCAAAAACTCAAAATTCAGCCTAAAAACGTCAGTCGAGCGCCCTCTTCAGCTCAAAACTATCCAGCAGCGGTTTGCAAAAGAAATTTGAATCCGTCTTGTCCAATGGCTGAGACTGTACCGTGCAACGTAGCCGTGCACTAGCAAGTAGCAGCGCTGCGGCTGCAGGTTATAAAAGCATCAAGGTCTCGGGCCACGCCTTGTAGCAGTTGGGACTCGGAGTTAGCCTCAAGTGAGTGTTTCTGCTGTAGTTTAGCTATTGTTTAGCATTAGCATTGAGTCAGAGTCCTAGCATAGCTTCTAGTATTATAATTACTTAGTTTTAGTAGCCTGGCTGTTAGAGATAGTAGTTTAGTGTTTTTTACGTGTGCCTCCACCAACTTGATGGAGTTTGAACTGGATTCTGCTGAGTTTGAAGAGCGTTCCAGAAATTAGACGGAGCCCGTGCGCACCGCTCCGGGAATTAGACGGAGCCCACCGCACCATTCCGGGAATTAGACGGAGCCCAATGACTGCTTCCTCCCCATAACGAATATTTCTGGCCCAATTTGAGGTGAGTAAGCTAAATAATTACTTTTATCAGCTTCTAAAGATCCCTCCCTACCTGTAATTTAGCAGCTATAATTACTATATTTATTTATAAATGCAAAGAAAGAGACGTGGTTCATTTCATTTAGCTAATATCAGTCCACACTACCATCAGGCTCAGAGCTAGTGTTGTGTGGGATAATGTTTGTTACAGACGGTTTCAGGTTGAGTTTTTGCACCAGTTGATAATAATGCTGAGTGTTGAAGCAGATAAATGCAGGAGGGACATGGAGTAGGAGCACATCCCAGCATGAAGCTTCCAGCTGCACCAGAGCCTGACCCTGTTCTAATCTCCTGTCCATCTGATTAGAACATATTCATGTCTGATTCTGGACACTGAGTTAGCTCTGAGAGCAGTCAGATTACTCACCAGCTATGCTATGAAGCTCATATATTGGACAGTTTGATTTCTACGTGATCTAAGTTGCTAAACTCTCACAACAATGTGCTGTTATTTCTTTTTTTCAGGCTAAATCTACCCAAGTAATCTGCTGTCAGACTGATTTAGTCATCCACAAGTCTGCACTGGTCCAGGCTAAGGTGAAGCCTTGCAGGTGTAGCAGAGGTGAGTTATTTTTTAATCATCTGTCTTTCATTACCTTCTAGTTTTAACATTATGTAATTGTTTTAGCTTATTGTTACATGTGTGTTGCTGCTCTAATAAACGACTATAAATATATCTGCTGCTTTTTTTACATAGCCACCATCTCAGAGCTCTCAGCAGCAGCTGTGTGCGCGCGTGTGTGTGTGCGTTAGGGATGTGAATCTCCACCACTGAGGCCGATTCGATACGTATCTCGATACGCTACCAGCGATACGATACATTAACGATACGGTAAACCCTCTGGCGATACGATTCGATACGATTCATCCCTGCTGACGATTCTTTAATGATTTGAAAACGATTTTCGATTCGATACATTTCATGATGCGATTTTAAACAATTCAACACATTAAAAAAATCTTCCAGCCCACATCTGATTTTTAAATATCAAAATTATTTTCCCTCTCCTCTGTGAAGGATGTATTTGATCCTCTATTGTTTTTGATTAATCAATAAATGCAACATTAAAAGACAATTCACTTCATCAGTGATATTTTACATATTATACATAACATTATTGCTACAATACTTGAAATAAGGGGGTTGAAACTAGGTTTAGACAGAAAAATTAACCAACAGAATCAGAAAATGATTAGAGTTCATCATTTTTCAATTATTTGGAATTATTATGAAACAGTAAAAATTTGAAAACACTTCTAAATATTGTAATGATCCATATGTGGCAATATTAAAAGCTGTCGTAGCCTAATGTTACTGTTCCTTTAAGAGAATAGTCCAAGCTGAGATGTGAGTTCCTCTCAGCTGTTTATTGGACTTCTCTGAACCAAAATGTCATTCTGTCTGTTTAGTTCTGCACAAATGTTACAATAATAAGGAATTATCTTAAATTACCTCACACAAATCTTTAGCTGCGCAGATCAACAAGAATGCTCGGAAGAATACGCTGCTGCAGAAACCGGTCACACGGACTTCAGAAAGTTTTATTTTGACAAGACAGGAAGCTCGTACGTCGGTTAATATTGTCCCACGATGGTTTTTCTAACTGCGGCTGCGCACCACCTGGCCTCCGCTAAAAGAGAATTATGGTGCGTTCAATGCGCCTCAAAAAACGAGGACATAGCAGGAAAACAATGAAGTAATCGATGTAACCATGGTTTTAACCGATGAGAGGCACGTACAGGAAGATACATTGCGATACAGCCGTCAGTTATAACCGATGCGCGCTGAAGCTACCGGTGCAGTCGCATCGCTAACGTCATGAACGAACCACCGGCTCAGATCGGTGAATCTCTCCATCCCTAGTGTGCGTGCGTGCGTGTGAGTGACACAGGGACCATGATGGAAATCTGTGTTACACAAAAAAAAAAAGTATTATAAATAATAATTGTAAATAATATTATTGTACTCCATTTTTGTGCTGTTTTTTTATCACATCTCCCCAGACCTGGCTGGTCACCACTGGAGAGCACCAAAACATGTACATCATGTAATCTTCATTACAACCTTAGAGTTGTAACATTATCTATGTATTTGTTTTATAGGTTATTGTTACACGCGTTTTCCTGTGAGCACGGAGCTAAATTACATCATGACAACACAAAGGAGGCCCTGTGACACTTGGTGCTGACGTGAGCTGATTCACCTGGTAAATACCTTTTTTAATCTTTTTTTTCTTTGGTATCAAAAATAAATTAACTAATAACTTACATTCTTGTTTTCTACAGATCTCTGGAAACCTCTCTCTCCTAGAAGATACCACACCACCATATCTCCTGTTCCTGGAAAGTCCTCAGCTATCCTTCCATGACTGATAATCATCTTCCTCACTACCACCATCCAGCTCTGTCTCCTGTCTGCCTACAATTATAATAAATGCTGTATGCGTCTAACAAGTTCTTTGTGCTGCCAAAATGTCTCATTTTAATTCCAGTTTTGTTTATATTTTGATATTTATTTATATATAAATTTCACATTTATTCAATTACTTTATTGTACATTTCACTAGCTCTGTGATGAATTAAAATAGGCACCTCACTGTTAAGAGCTCGTTTTAAATTCAAGTGTTTATATATTTATGGACTTGAACTAAAATAGGGAATGTATGAAGTGAGATTCATTTAATAAATAAAACAAATATTAATAACTGAAGTCCAGAGGAGGGAGGAATCCTTTAGGCTCATTCTCCTGGAAGCTCCTGCCTGATCCTGAAGACAGAGGGGACCCACCTGCTGACACCAGAGAACTACCATCGACCAAGGGAACAAATGATATCAGTAAATAAATAATGAAATCAGGGCTAGGAGTTCATTTTTAGTGGGATGTTTTGTGATTGTGTAACATACATGTGCACATTATATTATGATTTTGTCATGGGGTATTTTTATTTATAACTTGGGTGTTTCTGTGCAGCAGACAATAACATTAGCTCAGGGTTAGCTGCCCTGGTCCTAGGGAGCTGTTATACAGCACATTTAGTTGTTTCCCTGCTTCAACACAGTTGATTCAGCTGCTCATCAATTTGCTGCTGATTAAAATCAGGTGTGTTGAAGCAGGTAAACCTCTAAAACATGCTGGATAGTAGCTCTCTGAGACAGGGGAGCCTATCCCTTCAGCTAATCTTAGCTAAGGCTAACTGCTTTTTTACCATTCAGAGATTGGTGTCAGCTGCTTGGCTCCAGTGCTCTCAGGAAACTCACAAGCTCAAAATAATGCAGCTCAGGTCCACTTTTCTCCTCCAAATAGCCTTAGACCCATTTCCTCTCTTTTCTCTGGGTAAGGAGGGAGAGAAAAGTCCTCCACTTCAAATGACTGCTCAATGAATAGAGCTAGCATAGCCTCGTTAGCCAGCTGCCTTCGTCACTGCTGCAGCTCCGCCCTCTCGGTCCTCCAGGCTACGCCCTCTCCTGGCGCATTTTTCAAAATTGAAATGTGGGTGGAGTAAGCCTGTGGGACTGACGTTACCCGCTCTTTAAGGAGCGCGGCTTTGATCGCAATAAAAAGCAAGTTATGTCCAAGATAAACGGAAGTCCGCGACAGTGCAGAGACCGCCCCCACACCCTCTTTATGCCACCATCGCTTAATCTTTAATAAAATGGACATGATTGTGCAACATTACCACCACAGTCTGAGCTCTTATAAACGACCTTAGGCACCCAGACGCCGCATCGACCTTGCGGGAAATTGGCAGCATTGTTTTATAAAAAGGGCTTAAGGGAGAGCCCAGACACCCTGCGAAGAAAACTCATTTCAGCCACTTGTATCTGCAATCTCGTTCTTTCGGTCTCTCTACCCAAAGCACAGGTGAAGGTAGGAACATAGATCAAATGGTAAATTGATCTCTTCACCAAGACAGACCGGTTCAACACCCGCATCACTGCAGATGCAGCACCAATCCGTCTATCAATCTCGCGATCCATCTTTCCCTTACTCGTGAACAAGAGCCCGAGATACTTAAACTCCTCCACTTGGGGCAGGACCTCATCCCTGACCTGGAGAAGGCATTCTACCCTTTTCTGACTCATAAACACAACATTTTGTAAATTTCTACACAACAGTGATGTGAAACATTCTTTAGAGAAGCAGTTAAAGTAGGAATGGATGAAGTGATTGAGAACACTGCTTGGTAAAACTGAAAATACACTGTTACTCACATTTAGAACATCTTGTCGAAGCTGCTGTGGTTCAATGCACGTGAGCATTCTAAGCAACAGGTCCATGATAGCAGATGTCCCAATATGTTTGATCATCAAGTCTACAAAGTCCTCCCTCTTCCTCAGAAAGGTCACTATCTATGAAAAACACAAAGAATTACTCATTTAAAATCAGGACAAACCTTACAGTTCTACATATTGTTAAAGACCAAGTTCTCTTGTTTTTCAACACATTTGCAGTGGTCTCTAGTATAAATGAATGCCTTGTGAGTTGATCTGAGGGAAAAAAGCTCTGGCGCTCCTGTTTCATGAATCAGAGTTGGAGTCTTATTTCCTTATATTCAGACCTCTGATTGGCTAACAACAACACGACTCTACCACTCACTCTGTTTGCTCTGCAACGTTGATGTTTTATCTCCACAAATAACACAAGCCTGGAGGAGTTCTGCTGTGTGGTGGAGTTGCTAATGCTAACGGTTAGCTTCTACCAGCTGAGACATTCTCTACTCTCTCCTGGATGCTAAATCAACAACAGCCTTCTCCGTCACAAACCAAGATGGTTTAGTCTATGAATGTTAATTTGACATGCTAATATCACTGTTTTTTCTAATCTGAGCATCTTCTCGTCTATAGACACCTTGAATGTTATTCACACCTGCGATAATAGCGCACATGTGCACAACATGAGGGGGGGGGGGGGGCAAAAGAGCCTCCACAGCTGCTATCCAGACCTGTATCTCCATGATTTAAGCTAACAAAATAAAACCTAGAGATTTAGATATCACTACTTTAGATCATCCAACACATCTTTGTGTAGATAATCAAAAAGAAACATCTCAAAGTTAACGTTTAGCGCAAAGCTTCAAGATCCATTTGAAATACGAGCTGTGAGATGAGTCCTCCTCAGATCCAGCCACCTGGACTGCACGGGGAACACTTACTGACGAGGAAACACAGATTGACAGAACACTGGCTCTCCTTTATCGTTTATTTGGAACCTGAAATGCTTCCAAACTGCAGAAGCTGTGCTTTTTTATAACACCAAGTCAGTGGGTACGCGATCTGCCATCTTTCAACCAGTCTCTCTCAAGGTGCGTCTTTCTCTCTCCTCTGCGCTGTCACAAGGTGACATCGTATTCATAAACTTTATTGAACATCTCCAAAAGTCAGCCAAAACTTATTAAACTATTTAAGTAAAAATGAAAATTCTCCCATCTATCAGTTTTACACATAAATTACTTTTTTATATTTAATCCTTATCACCTAAGTGCACTGCATTTTTGTCATGACGGTAATGACACTGATACCGTTGCTATTTTTAAAAACCGGCTGTATACGTTATTACCATAGCACCGCCCATGTCTAACTGACAGATAATAACGGTGGTCCACGGGGGAGGGCCATCTTCTTGCCCTGCAGCCAGAAGCTGGCGGGCGGGGACTTGAGTGTGTGACATCACGTGTCAAGGGGTCTATACATGAAATATGGGTAGAAGACTATTTTCACATTTAGCCTGTATGTGAAACTCAGAGATCAAGTAAACAAGTAAAAAATGGTGAACTTGGCCTTTAAAGACAAAACAACATTGAGAGAATCAGATTTCCCACTGTAGATAAATGCATCCATCTTGTACTGTAATGATACCCACAGCTGCTTTTCAAACACATACCTGCTCAGGTTTGCGTCCTATGAGAATAGACAGGACTTTGGAGAAAAAGCTGGCAAGGAGTGGATTGAGAGGGGGCTCATTCTTGAGGAAGCCATACAGTTTCATCAGCAGCTGCTCATCTTCTCCCAGTCGGTCATTAATTTGTCCCACATCAGACGTAAGCAGCTCACATGATATGTTGGGATACCTTCAAGAAACAGAAGCATAATTGTCCATGCGCTTTTTGTTTGCTCGTTTCTACAAGCTCAATTACTGCTCTATTTAGAAGACCACAGGGGAACATTTAAGGAACATTTCACTTTAAAAACCTATTTAAAAAACTACAAACCCTTTCAAGTAATTGTTGTGTTATGATTCTTTTTGGAAAAAAATGCAACACAAGAATTCTCAGAATGAATAAAGCTGAAGATATTTTAAATAAAATACAAGCTAAATTTGATGAAAACACAAAATTCTAAATAGTCTGAACTGAAGTGAAAATTGTAAAAACAGAAATAACATTTCTTCCCGCTTTCCCGATTCATCTTATCATTTTGCTTTGGTGTGTTTTATTGTTGACAATATTAAAATAAAGTAGCAGGTTAATCTTTTTTCTCTGCCTCTGGATCAGCTTGGACGGAGCCAGCATGGATGGAGGGGAGGTTTCAGACTTGTGTTTTATTTTTTGAGCCCTATTGTGACTTATTATTATTATTAAAATGTGAGAATAAGCTGAAACTGTTGAAGGAAATTTGTTTAAACTAAATCACAGGAGATGTCCAGAAAGTTTGGAAGCTTGTGTGCTCATGTGTTAATAAACGAACGGCATTTCAGGTTATCTGCGTTAACGAGCTATTAAAAAAGTGGAACGCTTGTTTAATCAATACATTTGCAGTGGTCTCTAGTAGGAATAAATGCCTTGTAAGTCGTACTCTGGGGAAGAAGAACACTGGTGCACCATTTCTTGGACCTAACAGTTGCCCACATCACAGTTGAGCTTCAGACGGCAGGCTTTGGAGTCTTATTTCTTGATATTTGGACATATCACCCCGAATTGGATAACAGAAACGTGACTCTACCACTGACTTGCAAAAGCTGATGTTTTATCTCCACAAATAACACAAGCCTGGAAGAGCTAACGGCTAGCTTACCTAACAGAGACGTCCACGGAAGACGCGTGAGTCAAGATGGGCGAGTCCATGAATGTTAATTCCTAGTATGACGTAGATCTATGAGGATTTTCAAATCCTAGAGTTTCATCGTCTATTTTCCATCAGAAGCTAATGCAGGAGGTAGGTGTAGGAGACGATTTTCATGTTCAGCCTGCATGAAAAACTCATACAAGGCAGCTGTAGCTACAATGAAGCTCATTATCACCAGGATGTGAATGTGTGTGTGAATGGGTGAAAGACTGGTTGTGTTGTAAAGCGCCTTGGGGGGTTCTAGCACTCTGGAAGGCGCTATATCAAATACAAGCTATTTACTATAGTGATCGATTATATTCAGAAAAAACATTTAAAAAATGGTTTTTCAGTCAACTACACCTTTAACTCAGATGGACTTTACTATTGCCCAGAATATATTACTGAGGATGTTTTTGTTTGCTCAACATCAGATTTCTTAAACCAAAACCAGGGCCTTCATTTATTAAACGTAGAAATTGTCCTATATTCCCTCCTACAAATGAAATTTAGAATTAGGTGCGTTTCCTTTATCGGAACTTCGGGGTAAATTTACAGGAAGTTCCCGACATGCGCTCGTCTCCACTTGACCGGGCTGGCCAAACAGCTGTTTTCCGGAACCTTCTGAGTACCTGATTAGGGGTAGGTACTTGGAATGGCCCGATAAAAGACACGCTTGGCGGGAACGATTGGTTGTAACTAGGGATGGGTACCGGAACTGGTACTTTTTAAGGCACCGACCGAATTCCGTCGAACCGACCGAGTACCGATTCACGTGACAAGAAACGGTGCCTTGTTTCGGTACCTGACCTAACGAGAACTTTGCCAAAATAGACAGCAGCGCCGGTGTTATGTCGATATGTGTTCCCCCCTCGAGAAGTGTTTCACCAGTGATTGAGCGGAAAGTCGCTAGTCCCTGCAGGCAAGCTGTAAACAGAGCAAGCAGCATGGCACAGAGGAAGAGCTCTAAAGTTTGGGTCCACTTTACTAAATGGGATGGCTATCTGGGTGATGAAGAAACCAGCAACAATTATATAAGTGAGGCATCATTGTCTTAATCTGCTCCAGCAGGTAAATAAACTGTTTAACATACGTTATCTTGATATTTTAGCTCCTGTTCCGCTAATGGTGCGTTCGCTTTCTCCTCGGAACTTGGAAATTTCGACTAGGAGAAAGCGAACGCGCTATAAAGTTTGGCTTCACTTCATTAAATGCAGTGGGTGATTGGGTGATGATGAAACCAGCGACAACGATCTAAGTGAGGCATCATCATCTTAATCTGCTCCAGCAGCAAAATAAACGTTTATGTTTAAGATAGTGTTAGCTTGATATTTTAGCTAGCATTAACATTGCTATCAGCTAATAGTGCGTTCACTTCCTCCTCGGAAATTCCGACTTCCGAGTAGGAAAAATCATCTGTTTGAAAAAGAACGGCAAAATGAATGAAGATACACAGTAAATTTAGTTCACAGCAGTTTCTAATACTACAAGGACGCACCATCACACAATTTGTCCAGAGGGGAAAGGAGAGGAATAGGAGTACATGGAGCTGGGTTTTAGTTTCTGCATCATTTAGAAACAGTTGTGGTTGAAGGTTTTCATATTGAAGAATTTTGTACAACACTATGATGACAAAATACAAACAGTTGTATGTTATTTATTGTTATGTTTATCAAATATGGTTATATATTGAGAAAAAGTAATTTTTTAATTAAAAATGAGATTTAAATAATTATTAAACACTCAAAAGTATCGAGAATAGGTACCGTGAAGTACCGGTATCGATTCATAGGTACTGGGAATTGGTACCGTATCGATTCAAATGTCAAAGGTACCCATCCCTAGTTGTAACTCAGTCAGAAATGATGTCAACTCAGGAGGAAATAGGAAATGCATACATGTGGCAGGAACCATTATTTAGGAAAACACGAGATGTTAGTCAAGCTATGGCAGCCATCGCTGTATGTAACAACATAGCAAACATAAACGTGCTGACTATTGTTGCTTCCTCTATTGCTGCTTCCTCCATTGTGTTGATCTTTGCTGCTTTTCGTGCTGATCGATGACGTAACTCACTGCGCAGAGGTCTCGATGTGCTGACGTTTCATCAAATTCCTTATAGGGCCAAATATATATGGAGACAGGACAGCTTAACAGGATCGGGGCTTCGGATCTCCCGGTCAACTCCCCACTCACGGTTTTACCCGGAAATTTCGATAAAGGAAGCACACCTAATGTTTGTACAAACAGTCAAAATCCTGATTTATGAAACATGCGGTGGCCTCTCGTATGCATGTTCCTCCGCAATTGTCTGATGATAAATTCCACCTGTGCGTACCCAGGTGCTCGTGTCCGTTCACTGTCATTTACATACAGAAACACCTTCGTTTAACCATATTTGGTCACACTACGTGTGCAGCTCATAAGGGGATTCCCTGCGTTCTTCTCAAAAAAATAGAGAAGAAAAAAAACTTTATTGACAGTGAGATCGGGGCACTGGCTGCCAAATAAGAAGAGAACAAACTAATTGCAGAGGTTGTAATTTTATTATTGTAAACGCAGTCAGGACAGAGGAGAGGTTCCTGTCAGACATAAAGAAATAAAGGTTTGATATAAGATTAAATATGAAGAAACGTAGAGAAACATATTGAATGTTCCATTCTGTTGTCAATTAGAGGTAGGGCTGTTCGATTATGGCAAAAATAATAATCACGATTATCTTGACTGAAATTGAAATCTCAATTATTTAAGATGATTTTTAATTAACGTTGATTTTATTTATTTATTTAGTCAGTCAGTCATAAAATTGCACAGGGCACAATCAAATCAGAGGAAAAGTAAAAGAAATGAAAAAAAGAAATAAACAAGATAATCAAAAAACAATTCCTGATTCCTCGTGTAAAAGAGCCAATACACTTACTCATAGTTAATAACCAAAAGGGTCTAGGCTAAAGTTTAACTTATTTAAGCCTACCCAAAACAGACCCAATTTGATCAAACAAATACTGCAAAATACTGACAAAAAGAGATATACAGTGCAAACATCCGTAATATAAAATAAATATAAACATATAAACTTCTATGTTGTAGTGAACTTCCACAACCTGCTGCATAATAATTTAGCCCTGTCCAGCGGAGCCATATGGGAATGTGTACAGCAGCACGATGCAACGTGTCGCTCAGAGATGAACTGATGATTATTTATCAGCATGAGAACCTGGAGGTGTGACGTGAGAGTGCATGAAGACAGTAAAATGCGTGTAAATCCACTTCAGGTGCGGCTCGCTGTGCCTTGAATTTATTTAGCTTGTAAAACATTTTTCTAGCGAATGAGATCCACCGAGAAAGGTTTATGATTGTCAACGTAAAGCAGTGGCGGCTCGTCCATAGGGGGTGCTAGGGCGCCGCCCCACCAGTCTCACAGGAAGAGGAAAAAGAAGATAGTATTCACAAAATGTATTTAAAAAAACATAAAATTTAAACTAAACGGTCTATACACCTTATGGGCTGTAAGTGCTGGGTGTAATCTGCATTTAATTGTAGTTTAATAAAGTTAATACTTTTAACACGGCCGAAACGTCGACGTACTTCCTGTCACGTGTCCTCTCGTGGGCGCAGCAATCTTTACCATTGACTTAATACGGGCTAACTGGCGCATGCGCGCTGGATCCCCAACGACAAGGAATAGGAGAGCCTTTGGGCACATATGGTTGCGATCGCAAGCAAATGGGGGGAGTCTGCTCAGATCAGGAGGAGGATGCTGATTGGTCAGCTTACCCAGCCCAGACAGAACCGGAAATTTCTCCACAGGCTAGTTCACCATCATTTGTTGTTGTGGAGCTGCTGCTAACGTTGACTATGGAGAAAACTAGTAGTTTCATCTTTTTATCATTGGATTCTACGAACCAAGTGGATTTTTTACTATAAGATGGCTTATTTTGTCCAGCAAGGTAAGGCAGAATTTAGCTTTTGACTTCATGAAAATAGCTTTGTTTTGCTTTTCATTTAGCAGTCATTGGGTGGTGTTGAGGTAGAAAATGTGGATTCTATCATTTAAAAAGAGCCTCTTCCTGTTTAGTGTGTGTGAGGTTTGCATATATTGGTGAATATGAAGCATGTTTTTGGAACAACTTTGTTGCTAACTTAGCAACAAAGTCCGTTGATTTCAAGTTGTGTGACGCATAAGAATGGTAATTTGGCGTTCCCTAGTGGTGATATGTGGTTAGCGCATCTGAAAAACTGACCTGCAAAATGAAGAAAAAAATGACCGTTTATATAGCGCCTCTCAAGATAAAAACCATTCACAAGAACTTACATAAAAAAATAAAATAAAAAAATGCGCCCCACCCCAAAAAAAATTTCACCAGCCGTCATTGATGTAAAGCCTAATTTATAATTCTCCATCTGGGTCGGTACGGAGACACGCAACTCCATTCTGCGTCGGCACAAGGGCTCTCCATCAGGCTGACGGAGACTTGCCATCTTTAACTATCCGTCGAAAGTGACGGAGACCGCACGCTTGTCAGTCCGGAGTCCAGCTGAGTGTTTTGCTAACCTGTAGGGAACATCGGCGACAAAGTTATACAGAAAGTAGCCAAGAGTTATCAGAAATGTTGCTAAGTTGTTCGCTAGATGCTTTTAGGAAATAAAGGTCAAGAAGTGGGTCTGAAAAGTTGTTAGAAATAGCGACAAAGTTGCTAAATTGGCAACGCTGTGTGGGAGGTGCGCTTGATTTGCAGCTCGGCGTAGCGCGGGAGTAAACCGTGAGGGGGAGGAGCAAATAATCGACTTGTTTTGTTTTTATAATCGTTCAAAACCCATATCATAATTGGGATTAAAATTCGATTAATTGAGCAGCCCTAATTAGAGGTTACATTTGAATGCATGTTCTGTTTAGTTTTGTTCTTGTTAGAAAATGTTTGTTGATACTGCAGCCTCCTCTGAGCTCAGGATCTACTCACGGAAGATGCATTCTCTCCATAGTCTCTGCCAAATCCTCCAGTAACACGAGATCAGCCATGGTACAACGTCAGATTCCTGACATGTCTTTTATAGGTTTTAGCACCATTCATCAAAATAATTATTTGTTGGGTAGAATAATTAGTGGATGAGGAACACGCGTGGATGACTGAGACCTTCAGAATTGCTGTTCCCTCGTTCTACCACTAAATGCTTTTCGTACGAATGGTCAGAGCTCTTCTTATATTTAGGAACATTTCTACGCACAAGTACAAATTGGTAAATACCATCCAATGCGTAAAATCTTTCCCACTCACGAAATACACACAGATCTGTTCGTAAGTACGGTTGACAAATGAGGGCCCTGGTCTGTATAACCAACGTTATCCCGTCTTCTTTACAAGCACGTCTTCATCCACCGCGCCAGCTGCAGTCGCTTCATAGAAATGGGGAGCCGTGCTGAGGTGACCCGCAAAACATTAATCTGCGTATTTCCAGTTGTACAGACTTAACACATTTGCCGAAAGATTTGAGCAATATTCTGATTTTTAGTAACTTCCACAAAATGCAAATTCTAGATTAGATATTACAGAAAACAGGACGGCTTGCCATCAAAATTAAAAGCTGTCCCTCGTTATTTAGGCCGTCATTTTTAAAATCTGGCCGTCCAAATGAAGGCGGGATGACTCGCTGTCTATCTGAGCTATACATGTTGCATCGCACTACTGTACCCAAGCAAATAATTATTATGGAGTAGGTTGTGGACATTTAATTACAACATATGTTTATATTTTTCTATTGCAAATGTTTGCAATCTCTCTTTTGTCATTTATCAGTATTTGCACTTTTGTGTTCAAGACAAAGCTTATTATTTGACTGCCATGGGAAAAATTTGTCTCAATTTTTAAAAAATGTCTGGAATCCTAAAAACAACAAAGTTTAAAAGCTGCTGTTCATGTTCAATATATTTGTGTTAAATGTCAACTACAGATTGTGTTAAATAATCAAAATCTCAATTTCAATCAAAATAATAGTGATTATCATTTTTGCCATAATCAAGCAGCCCTACTGCCATCTACAGGTTATGCCTACCTTTGAATGTGCTTTACAATGCACTTATGTGGTTAGGCGTGGATGGGTTTGTGTCTAAAAAGAGGTGGTGTGGATCCAAGTATGAAAGGGGAGGATATTCGGTTAAAAAAAACTGCTACATGTGTCCGTGGCCTAAATGCAAAGTTTGAAGCAGAACAAAGTCAAAATGATTTCCATATTTTTTAACAACTTCTGTGAGGCAAACTGTTGAACTGACAGGAGTCAAGAAAATATGCAACAACAAAAGTCAAAAACAACAAAAACAACAAAAAAAAAAAAACCAAAGAAGGAAGTGAGCAGAAATTAGCCACTCCCTCCAGCAAACAAAAACTCATCTAAGTGCTGGGGGACTTTGCATAAACACATGAAACAAACTAACAGGCAAATAAACTATCTTTCATTCCTGTGATTTTTTTTTTTTTTTTTGCTTATAGATGTTTAAACCTGTGGTCTGTATTATGACGTCAAGGAGAGAGGAGATTTTGAAATCTGAACAGCTAAAGGTCCCACCCCTGCACCTGTGATGTACCCCAGCTTTAATAGCTGTGAACAAAATAGACCTAATAAACCATTGCCTACTGTCTTGAACTCGTTTTTGATTAAATTAACAAGCTGTATGTATTTCTGCTTCAAACTGACCCACCTTAAAGTGTGACAGTAAGCATATATTCATTAGTGAAATCCTCGCAGGATGTGGCTGATAAAAATGGTGATTTATCAATGGTCAGGAACTGCCTAAAGACAGTCTTTACATCCATGTTGCAGAAAAGTGAATTTGTAAGGAACACTGTGCTGCAAACATGATAATGCATTAAAAAGAGGTAAAATGGTCCTTTTCAACAAACGTTTGTTGTCCATTTGCCTAAGCTTAGCGTTCACTCAAAGTTGTTCTTTGTTAAGTGTGTGTGTGTGGTGTCTAATTTGATAAAGAAATTTCTTTTAGGGAAATATGTTTGTATTTCAGGTGTAGAGTACAGGTGAAATGGGAAAATGTTGATAGAGTAATGAGGACATTCAACAGCATTTTCAAAGATCATCCTGGTTGTTCCCCTTCAGCATCATTTTCTCTTACTTGTATTTAACTTTCTCCTCAACATCAGCTCTGGGTTCCTGTGTGATAAAGGTGACAAGGTCCTCCATGCATTGTGGTCTCAACAGGAAGTCAACCAACTTGTGGTTCTGAGCTTTGCATTCCTGCAGGACATCATCCTCATCCATCACCTCTATAAGAGTCACATCTTCTTTCTCCAAGAGTGTATCGATGTGGGATGTGGTATGAAGGTCAAATTTCCAAAACATTTTGGCTCTAAAACAAAACAAAGAAGACAGGCACAACCCATCACAAATTACATTTTTAAAGGTCATATTTGCATAATTTTCTAATAGCTTGCACATTGTGGAAATTATAAACAAATAATTATTTTACCACAAAAAGGAATTGGTAATTTATGAATTGAAGTGCTGATGTTTAATGTGTTTGAGAACATTTTCAAAAATCAAAAAAATAAATGGCAAGTTTTTGCTGTTTCCAGAGTTATTCACCCCAAGTTGGCACATCATCATTCTGGTAAACTGATATACTCTGAAAGTATTTAGTCATAGTATTAGTATTCTACATTTTACACACTTAACTGCAAATGACATGGATGTTCTATTATTTTAAACAATCTTTTTGTTTAATTGTGATGTGCACAGCCATGTGTGAAATAAATAAAAAATAAAATGAAACGTTTGCACCTGAACTTATCCGTTCTGACCAGTACCTACACTGTCTTGTATATAGTAGCTGTTTCTCAAATTATTACCTCCCTATATTATTATATTGTGCTTATTTCTGCTTATCTCTTACTTTTTTGCACCAAGTACCTCAGCAATTTCCTAATGTTGTGATTCCTCACACATTCACACATATGGCAATAAAACCCTTCTGACCAGCTCCGGTGGCCTAGTAGAGATCAGGGTTCGATTCCCGGTTGAGTCATACCAAAGACTTTGAAAAAATAGGACCCAATGCCTCCTCGCTTGACACTCAGCACTAAGGGGTTGGATTGGGGGGTTAAACCACCAAATAGTTCCCGAGCGCGGCCACAGCTGCAGCTCACCGCTCCCCACCACGGGGATGGGTCAAATGCGGAGATGTAATTTCACCAGTGTGTGTGATTAATACTTGGGACTGTAACTTTGACTTTGATTCTGAATGTTAAAGATCGTGTTAAATAATCAAGATCTCAATTTCAGTCAAAATAATTGTAATAATCATTTTTGCCATAATTGAGCAGCCTTAACTGATGCCACAGAACCGTTTCCAAAGTATGCAGCATAATGTTCAGCTCTCAGTTAAATTGCCACAGGAGCAACAGCAGCTTACTCTGGAGAAAATGCATTAAAGTTAAACTAAGTAACTGTCATATTTTGTGCTAAAATGACCCTTTACAGTTGAATGAATAGTCTCAGCCCCCTCTGATCTTTGTGGGCAGAATACCACCTTTGCATCTTGAGCCTTCCCAGAACGGTGAGCTGAAGTCTCCAAAGTCAAGTATCTCACAAGAAGCAGTAACACTTTACAGTAATCCATGTTTCACCAAAGAATCACAGATTCTCCTGTTTTGACTGGGAAACGCTCATATTTTACCCATTTACTGCAGTCTTTCTGTATTCATGTTTTTTTTATTCCCTGAAACTTCCTGTATTGTGTTCATTGAAAAGTCTGTATGGAAAGCAGTTTAATCATATGATCAAATGATGAAAAATGCCATTATTTATTAGTTTACCCAAGTCATCTTCCTGCACTTTTTTGGAAAAATGTGGTATTTGGTGCATACACAAATGCGCGCACGCACACACACTCACACACAGTCTGCAACTTTGCATCTGACTCAAAGGTTTAAAAAAAAAAAACAATACAAATACAATCAGCTACAGGAACTGCTGTGAGTGGCCAGAGTTCCTTCGAACGAAAGAAAGAAAAGCAATGAACGCGAAACGGAAAGTAGTTTTTAAATAACAAACTTTAACAAACAATATAAACTCAAACTATATTTAAACAATCAAGAGTAGGTGGTCCATAACCTCTTATAGGCAGCTGTTTGTTTTGTTTATTCGGTCAACACCTTCATCAGACCCTTTGGTATTTAATTGTCTCCCAATATCTGTCAGAGAAACAGCATTGCTCAAAAGCACTACATTAGTGTTCTCAACCTTTCCGAATAAGAGGAAAACAAACGATTTTGAACGACATCTGAGAACCAGCCAGTCAGATCCAAATAACACAATGTTTGCCCAAAACACATTATAACTACGTTTAACGTAACACTTCTTTTTTAATTCACTGTTAATATGGTTAAGCTCATTTTACTTGCCGGTTTTGTTAGCCCGTAGATCAGGCGGATGGAGAGACATACGCATACAAACGCTGTAAACCACAATTGTTGACTATTAATTACTCTAACCACGTAACCGCTAAATTGACCCACCAGAAAACCGGTCTACCTAATCAGGTTGTTTGGACTGAACTGTAATTTTTGCTGCACGTGACTTAAAAAATAAACATCACGTAATAAAACCCAACATCACTGACAGAAGGCGCTGGTAACTAAATAGTTAGCAAAAACACCGGCTTGGGCTAACGCTTATTACGTCTAGTTGATCGGTATTATCAAACTACGTATTATGTATATTTCAAAGCACTAATCCGTTATAAAACGTTTTCCTTGCATCAGTAAAACGTGCAGAGATGTTAGATAACAACACATGATGCCAAAATTTATATTTTCCTTTTGCTAGCTGACTAAAGCTAACGTTAGCCGGTTTATGAGAAGGCTACTGGCTAGTCGTGTCTGAAGCAGCTGACAAGTGTACCTACCGATTGACAGAAGTAAACTACAAGTCTTAACCATGTAGCCTATCCTTCCATTAGCTTGTGCCTGGACAAAACCAAAGCAGCGACAGCACGGAAGTCCAGTGAAGAAAAATAACGCGTTTAAAACTGATTCTGTCAAGCGCGAAAGCATAGACCACTGGAGTGCACTTTTTCAAGATGGCGGTTCCGTCAACTTCAACAACCCCTTCCCCCACTAGAGCTGCAACGTTTGTCAAACTATTGCCGCAAAGCTATTGGTCGAATGCACCGTCACTCAAATATTCCGGGGGTTTGGATTGGATACTGATCTAGTTACTTCCGGTGTAAAAACTGACACAAACCTTCCGAGAACTGCATGAACTATCGCGAGACCGCGCATAGCCAGATAAAATCATGGATGGATAAAATAACATAAATTCCGCGGTAGATTACGGCTTGCTATAAATGTAAACTTCTTTGCAGTTCATGACAATATGATATATCAACTACATAGTTAAAAACATACGGGGGCATTTTGATGTTCAAAAACGTTGTTGAACTTCTGTTCAGTTCATGGTTCTTATCTATGGTGGGATCAGGGCCGTGCAGAGACATTTGACGGGGCGGGTGCTCAAAGTAAAAAAAAAAAGGGCACTTATAGATAAAGATTTTTAAACAGATTGCAACAAGTTTCTGAAAATTCAGATAACGATATACCATTTGGTTCAAACAAAATAACAAAAATCTAGGCAAAATATTTAATTTCATGTTATCAATTGAAGGTAATGTTATCTAATTAATAATTGTTTTAGTTTTTAAAGCAGATTTATTTCTAGGGATGTTCCGAAAAGTTAAATGTTAGCTAGTTCACAAACATTAGTTGGCATCCTCCCTGCACAAATCTTGAATAGGTGTTTTACTGTACTTTGACCTAGTATTTCTCCCAAAATCCACAGTAAAATAATGAAATATTTATTTTGGTCATAGTAGCCTACAGGTGACGCTTTAGTAGAATGTGAAGAGATATTTTTTAGTCACCTCCTAGGATTCTGGAGAAATTAATTCCTAAATGTCAGTAGCGGTTTTAGGCACGGGCAGACCGGGCGGCTGCCCGGGGCGGCATTTTTTAGGGGGCGCACAATCGCTGAGTAAAAAAAAAAAGAAGAAAAAAACCTGCGCGCCGCAACATGGTTTTCTATTAGCTGTCATATCTGTGTCTGGACTGGAACCAGCACGTTGGCGCCCCCTGCAGCTGCAGGCGCTCCTGCTGACTGAGAGGGTTCAGGCGAGCGCCGTGTGTGTGAAGAAGAGAATAGGGAGGGGCGCGGGGGATTTCACCTCTGGGTCTCTCCCAAATGAAACGGACGGGGGTGGGGGGGTCTGAATCAACTGTATAAGATGGCTAAAGTCAATCACACCTTGATGTTCTTCCATATAAGGCACATTTAATTCATAATATTATAAATACAGGCTTATAATTCCTTCACGTTTTTCTGAATTGTGTGAAATGGCCAAAAAAAGAGGAAAAACAAAAGGATTTTGTGGTCACCCACCAAGGTCAATTGGTTTAGTCTTGACTCCTGGTTGGTGATTGGAAACCTGTTTATTGAGTCGAGTGCCAAACGAGGTGGACAGAAAAGGCCTGAACCATCAGGTGCCCAATTCAGGACTAACGGGCTAAAGATAAAGGTAGGTAGTACGTTCTCATGCTAGGATGCACGTTTTTGATTTTTTAAAAACCGGTTAACTGGGGATTTTAACGGTTAAATTCGGTCAACTAATTGCTATCAGAGCTAATAGGGTTGAAAGTTTGAAACGAATGGTTGGAATAAATTCCTTGAATCCTTTTTTAATGATTCAAGCGCGCCGCGAGGACTCGTTAAATGTACACTGCAGCCTGCCTCCTGAACAACAACAAAAACACGTTGGTCATGATTCATGTTCACATAGCCTAATAATGAATAAACTCTACAAGCAGAAAAAAAGTCCCCAGTCCTCACTAACTATCCTGTTATTAGCATTTCCAGCACTACTGAACATGTTAATGAAATACATACTGATCTACTGGTCATAGTGTAACTGTGGATATATTTAGATGTGTTATTTTGACTAGGATGATGAGTGATATTAATACCACCTTAAATGTTACTGAAATATAGGTGAATATTGTTCTATAAAATATTAATTAACTATAAATATCAAATGGGAAAGAGGGA